>CAUYRH010061212.1:0-15163 GCA_963574655.1 Perodicticus potto | reverse complement strand
CAAAGATAAGCCAAGCAGCCCCTCTGAGAGTATTCCAGTCCCTGCACTCTGTTCCGGCCGGTACCGCCTCAGGCAAATCCTTCACGTGTCTTGGTTGCTGGTCAGCTCTGCCAGCACCGGAGAAGTCTCTACTGGCACCAGAGAAGCCACCTGCTTCCCCTGGCTGCCCCGAACTGGAAGTGTCTCCTCAAAACATCCCCAGGGGTGCAGCTCTCCTGCTATTGTTCCTGGAGCTGGCTGCCGTTTTGTGCCTCAGGAGACCTTCCCGCCAGCCAGGTCTCCTCTCGGCTCACTCCCCTCTCACCACTCCTGAGCAGGAAAACCAGCACCGTTCAGCAACAGTCTGTGCCCGTCCACACCCCTCAAGAAAATCTCCAAGAATCTGGACTCTGTGGGGGACAGGCCTCCAGACCTCGGGGTGAGAGTGGAGGGGAACACCAGGAACTCTGACTTGCCAGTAGAGAGTATATACAGATTTATGCCTGGCTGGAGAGTGCCGCGTCACCCTAGAAGGGGAAGGAGGTCTGGTTTTTAGAAGGTCTTTCCCGTGGAGTAGAGTGGGAGGACGTCTGGACTCTGCTGGTTTGTTTGTATGGAGGTTGGGGGAGGGGACTCCCGTCTGCTTGGTGATATGCTCTGTACCTTTTTGTTTGTGTCCTCGGGGGTCTCAGGTCTCCCCAGCAGGGTTGATGTGCGCTCTTCGACATTTTCTTTTGGCTCAGATCCAAACCATCGGCTTTCTTGCTGAGTTTCTGTCCTTTAACGCTCCTTTTGGACAGGAACCTCTGCAGAAAGCTGGCTGCAGATCGCCATCTTGGCTCCTCCCCATAGCGTTCATCTCTTAACTGATTCTGTTTTTGGATTTCTTTTTGGTTATTTTACACTTTATCAGCAGTTTCCTTCATTGTTTTCATCATCTGTATTCTAAATTCCCTTTCTGTCATTTCTAACATTTCTTTATAGGTGGAATCCTCTGCAGTAATTACCTCACAGTCCCTTGGGGCGGTTGCTGTGAACTGGTTTTTCATGATGCCAGGAGTTTTCTGCTGATTCTTCCTCATGAATAATTTCTTTTATCTGTTTCCTTGCCCTAATTTTCCTTTCACTTCTTCTTGATCTTTAAGTTGCTGTGTTTTGATAAATCCTTTTGGTATAGGACCAGAAGGATGGGAAGATTGAAGAGCAAGAAGGGAAAAAAGAAAGAAGAGAAAGGAGAGGGGGTAGGTAAAAGAGAATATTTACAAAAAGAAGAGAGGCACAGAAAGAGGAAGACAGGAGCAATATAGGTGTACATTAGGGTACTTTGACCCAACCTTAGAAACCCCTAACCTCTGGGGGTGCCAGTTTTGGTGGTTCCCTTGAGGTCAGCAACTCTTTGCTAGTCTGTTCAGATACAGTACCCTACTTCCACCATGTAGAGAGGAAAGGCAAAAATGGTATAAATCAAGCCAAAACAAGCAAACAAAAAACTTTATGGGGTAAAATTTGGGGAAAAAAACAAATAATAGAGGTAGAAACACTAGCAAAAATGAAGTTCTAAAAAGGCAATGATGGGAAATTGTATTTAAACTAGAAAAATGAAGAAAGAGAAAAAATATAGAGAAAATGTTGCAATTTAAAAGAAAAAGCAAAACCCAAAAACAAAACAGTATATATATCTTGATGGATATTGTCTGGGCAATGGGTAATCTTTTGGGGTATGAGATGTTAATCACAATGCTGGTACAGCTGTATGAGAGGAGACTGGAGGCCTTTGCTGATTGCTAAAACCTGGCAGGGTGGAGAGCCTAAATCTCTTCTCAGCCCACTTAAAAAGACACCTTGGCTAAACAGAAGCATTTGTTGCTGGGATCACTCCTGAAGTGGCTATCCAGTTACCAAGGGTGCCAAAAGGGTCTCACTCTTTGCCCCTGAGGGCTCAGGCTATAAGGTGTCTCAGTCCTCGCCTTTAGGCTGCTCAGTCACTAGATTACTCACTCCGATCCTTTCTCTGCGACCCTGAGGGTGGAGCTTGCTGGGGCAGTTCTCCCACAATGGCTCCCCGCGGCCCACAGCCGAACACTATTAACTCCATCCGGCTCAGTGGCTCAGTCTTGGACCCTAAATAATGCTTAAGGTCCTCTGAACTCTTGCCCAAGATCTCCCAAGGTAGTTCAACTGAGTGCAAAGTCCAAAAAAACCAAAACAGCTCACAGGTAAGGCCTTTCCAGTTTGCAGTCTCACTGCTGCTGTACTTACAGCTGTCGGTGGGATTAGACCAAATGAACACATGCCAACACTTGCTGGTTCTCCCCTGCTTTTGTCCTCCTCATGGAGTCCAGAAGTCTCACTCTGACTCCCTGTGTCCCCAAAGGGATGTTTCTAGGCAGATCCCACCAGCCAGAGATGCCTGGAGTCCTCTCTCCCCAGAGTCATCGTGTCCAGTTGCAAGGAAGCTGTTACTTGGCCACCATCTTGCTCCTCCCATATTTAAACTTCTTTATCTGTATTTTCATTTTGATTGGGACCCATTACTAGAAAACTGGTGTGCTCCTTTGTGGGTGTCCTTTTGCTCTGATTTTTCATACTTCTGGAGTTCTTGCACTGATTCTTAACATTTGGAGCGACTGTTTTGTTTTTCAATTTTCTTTTATTTAAATGGAGCTCCCCCCTCCACACACACATACACACAACTCTTAGGGTATGTCAGTAGCATGTGTTGAGTAGGGACCTTTGGCTTTGCTTTTGGGTGTTTTGTTGGGTTCTAAATTGATACCTTTGTTATAGATATCCTTGGTATGGTGTTTTTCTCAGTTGCTAATTATTTGTAAGCTGCAGCAGTAGTGAGCTATATAAGTGGGCAGATTCCCTGTCTCTTGTTGATGAGGGAAGATGGAGATCTTTGAAACCCATTCTTTTTCCCAGCCCAGTGGTCTTCACAGTGTGAATCATATTGAGATTCCCAGTTTAAATCTCTGAGACAGTAGGTGGTGCTTGTGGGTACGAGTCAGCCCATCCTGTTTGATGGAGTCTGTAATGCTTTCATGGACTGTATAAGTTGTCCCCCTTGCCAGTAGATGAGTGCTTACAGGAAAGAGTCAGCTGCAGATGCGTTTTTATGGGTCTTCTGAGCAGCTCTAGTAGATCTGGAGAAACGCTGGATGCCCCAGCTGGTGGATAGGGCCCTGGTGTTTCTGTTTCTAGACCACTGGGAAAAGCTACTGGGGGGCAGGAGGAGGGCTGAAGGGGCCCCACTGAAGCCAGAAAGTGTGCTTATGGGGAAGGAGCCATCTGGGATTCAGTGTGCCTGTTGGGAGTGGTGTTTTGTTCTTTTCCCTCTTGCCTTACCCCACAGATCTTTCCAACAATTAGCCACAGGCAGCCGCAACTGGCCAACCTCAACCAGCAGTGGTGCCGTAAGTTGGGAGCTTCCCATCTCAGGTTCTCACCCCAGACAGAAAGTGTGACTTTCTCTTGGAGGAGTACACTATGAATGCACTGAAGTTCAGTCCCATACTGCACTCTCCTTTTACTTTTGCCCACATGGGTTTCCTTGCTTGCCAGGATTAGGTTACAGATTTCTCCTGTGCTTCTGAGCACATAGTTGAGTTGGGATCCAGCCTGTGACTCTGTTCCCTGGTACCCCAAGTTTAATTCCTGACCATGTCAAGGAGAAGCCTGGTGATCCTTAGTTGTCTGTTAAGGGCTCAAATACATTCAATGTCTTCCACTTCAGAGTATGCCCTGCTGTGCTGGAGAAGTAAGCAGCACCAGCAGACAAGGAGACCATAGTTCGTGCATTCCTTGAATACACTAACAGAGGGGAGGTAGCAGTTCCTGAAAGCCCCAGCTCACCTATCCCTTGGAGTACCTATGCCAACTCACATGGGAGCTGCCACTTGGCAGCAGTGGGTGAGGGAGAGGAGGAGAAGAAGAGTCTAAATGGAGATCTGGCACTCTGGTTCCCTTTGTCTTTCTCCCCAGAAGGTAGCCTGCTTAGCGTGTCCTAGCTCTCAGATCACACAGTTCCCCTGGGATCCACCAGCCCACTGTGGCCACCACAGTCAGGGCAGGAGTTGGGAAATGTTTGTGTGGGGTCCAGTGACATGAAAATTGAAGGACTGGCACTGCCTAAGGAGGACAAAGGCACATAATGGGTGGAGAAGTAGTATGGCACCCACTGCCTTGGCATGGGTCTGTGGTGAGGGGAAATCCCAAGGGGGTTGGCAGGTTGGTCCTTTGTTCTCCGAAAGCTCCCAGTTCACTGGTGGCAGCAGCCTTTGGGCTTGGGAGGGTAGAGAAGCTCAATCGCATGCAGGACACCAGAGATGTGAGGGGAAGAAAAACAAAATCTCCACCTACCTTTCTGCAGGGCTCCTAGTTTCTCAAGGGTTGATCTGAAGTCTTGTCCCTTGTGCTGCTCCGTAGCTTCTTCCTGTAGAACCTCTGGTAGGTTGTAGGACACTTCCCTCACAATTACAACTAAACTATATTTTTTCTCATCTAAAACACTTCCTTCTTTCTGAAACACCGATGGCTTCAGTCAGCTACCTTGGTCCATTCCTCCAAAAATTTATTTCAGGGTCACTTTTGGGGGGGCTGGGAAATGGTATCAGTTGATATTTGAGATAAATGACCAATAATTATAACTTACTAATTCTTTATAATCCAATCTGAGTGATGGTTATTCAGGTGTGTTGAATAAATGGATTGATTTATAAGTCTACCACTGCCCAAGATAGAGAAGTCATAAATTAGAAAGTATAATAAAAATATAGTATATATCAATGACTTCTTTTTGATTAAGAATTTAGGGGTTCATTAAAATAGAAATATTGGGAAATTTACTACTAATTTTTCTTTTCTTTCTTTCTTTCTTTCTTTTGTTTTTTTGAGACAAAATGTCTCTTTACCCTAGGCTAGAGTGTGATGGCATCTTTGTAGCTCACTGTAACCTAAAACTCCTGGGCTCAAGGGATCCTTTTGCTTCAGCCTCCCATGTAGCTGGGACTACAGACATGGGCTACCATGCCCAGTTAATTTTAGTATTTGTTTTTTATAGAGACAGTGTCTCACTATGTTACCTCAGCTGGTCTTAAAATCCTGGCCTTAAGTGATCCTTCTGCCTCAGCCTCCCAAAGTGCTGGGATAAGTGAGCTACCATCCTGGCCCAATTTCATAAGCTATAAATTAATGCATTGCAATTTTTGATAAAATAATTTTTTTGTTAAAAACAGGTAGAGTCTGGTGCAGTGGCTCACATTTATAATACTAACACTCTGAGCTGCGGAGGCAGGAGGAATGTTTAAGAGTTCAAGACCAGCCTGTGCAAAAATGTCCCCCCCCCAATTTATACTAAAAATAGAAGAATTACTTAGATGTTGTGGCAGGCACCTGTAGTCCCAGTTATACAGGAGGATGACACAGGAGGATCACTTGAGTATAGGAGTTTGAGATTGCTGTGAGCTAGGCTGATGCCACTGCGGTCTACCAGGACACAGAATGAGACTGTCTCTCAAAAAAAAAAGAGGGCACTAGCCCCATATACCGAAGGTGGCGGGTTCAAACCTGGCCTTGGCCGAACTGCAAAACAGAAAAATAGCCGGCCATTGTGGCAAGCACCTGTAGTCCCAGCTACTCGGGAGGCTGAGGCAAGAGAATTGCCTAAGCCCAGGAGTTGGAGGTTGCTGTGAGCTGTGTGACGCCACAGCACTCTAAGGTGATAAAGTGAGACTCTGTCTCTACAAAAAAAAAAAAAAAATCCTTGCGTTTTGGCTTGGCAACTGTGGCTCAACAGGCTAAGGCGCCAGCCAGGTACACCCGAGCTGGCGGGTTCAAATCCAGCCCGGGCCCGCCAAACAACAATGACGGCTGCAACCAAAAAATGGCCGGGCATTGTGGCGGGCGCCTATAGTCCCAGCTACTTGGGAGCCGGATGCAGAAGACTCGCTTGAGCCCAGGAATTGGAGGTTGCTGTGAGCTGTGATGCCACTGCACTCTACCCAGGATGACAGCTTGAGGCTCTGTCTCAAAAAACAAAAAAAGAAAGAAAGATAGAAATGTGTAAAGATCAAGTGGGATTTGATTTTGATAAGGGCGAGTGGGATTATCAGTGAAACAAGACTGGCCATTATTGATCATACTTGAGTCTAATTGATAGTAAATTGAAGTCATTTTAGTTTTTCCTATAATTTTGTATACATTGAAAATATTTTATAATAAAACATTTTTAATAACAAATAAAGATGAAATAATCCTTTTCCTTTGCAGCTTAGTAATTTTGCAGTATAGCATGTATACAATTTTGAATATATGTTACATAAATATAAAGCATAATAGCACCATTTTCTCCTCTTAGGTGTTTTGTCCCATAGTACTTTCATCTGCTGAGTGTGAAGCATCAGATCTAACGATCTACCATAATTATTGTCATGTACACAATCTTTGGGCTTATTAGAACTAAAAGATACAGTAACATTAGTAATATGTAGTATGCTTCCTTTTTGTCATACACTGTGCCATACACTTTTAAGTTACCTTGTTCAATTCTTTTTTTGTTTGTTTTTTGGGTTTTTTTTTGAGACAGAGTCTCACTTTGTCGCCCTTGGTAGAGGGCCGTATCATAGCTTACAACAGTCTCAAACTCTTGGGCTCAAGCGGTTCTTGGGCCTCAGCCTCGTGAGTAGCTGGGACTACAGGTGCCTGCCACGCCTGGCTATTTTTTTAGAGACGAGATCTGGCTCAGGCTGGTCTCGAACCAGTGAGCTCAGGCAATCCACCTGCCTCCACCTCCCAAGTGCTAGGATTACAGGCTTGAGCCACCGCGCCCAGCTTTCTTGTTCAATTCTTACAACAACCATTCTATAAAGCACAGGTACTGATGGTTATAAGCTTCCAAGTGGCAAAGCAAAGAAAGAATGAAATTCTAGACCTGATCCCAGAACCTAAGCTCTCAAATAAATTTATTTACTGGAAGCTTCATCATACTCAAAGTAGTAGCTACTATTTCTTTTTCTTTCTTTTTTTTTTTGAATCAGAGTCTCACTATGTTCCCCTTTGTAGAGTGCTGTGGCGTCACAGCTCACAGCAATCTCAAACTCTTGGGCTTAAGCAATTCTCTTGCTTCAGCCTCTGGAGTAGCTGGGACTACAGGTGCCCGCCACAACGCTCAGCTATTTTTTGTTGTTGTTGCAGTTGTCATTGTTGTTTAGCTGGCCTGGGCCAGGCTTGAACCCGCCAGCCTTGGTGCATATGGCTGGCGCCATAATCCCTGTGCTATGGGCACTGAGCCGCTATTATTTCTTTATCAAAGAGCTTAACCAGATAAGTCATAAAGATTGTAAAGTTTGTGGAACTCAACCTGTTATAGAAATCCCATTCTTTAATCTAGATCTTATTGCATGGTACTGTAACTTTATCATTATACTGTTTCTTTTGGACAGCTCTTCTGTTTTCACAAATAACTCAACTACCATAGAGGTGATTCTCCTCAATCTGTGCAGTATAAATCTACCTAGCCTTGGGCTCCTGGGAAATGAACATTTTAACCTTTTCTCAGGCTCCCGAAAGCTTCTATTCTGTCCTCCCCAGTCATGGTTCTAGAACTGTCTTCTTTAGCCAGAGGCTTCAGTGAAATGGACGAAACTAAAATGAGGTAGAAAGAGCAAAGAATGGGGGGGCGGGGGATCTGAGCCAAAAATAAAACTCTAATAATCAAAGCTGGTATAGTTAAGAAATGATATAGTTAATAAAATTATGGTGGCCAGGCATGGTGGCTCACATCTGTGATGACAGCTACTCCGGAGGCTGAGATGGAAAGATAACTTGAGTCCTGGAATTCTGGACCAGCCTAGGCAGCATAGTGAGACGCTGTCTAAAAAAGAAATGTTTTTCTTTAATTTAGCCAGATCCGGTAGCATGTGCCTATAGTTCCAGCTACTTGGGAGGCTAAAGTGGGAAGACCACTTGAGCCTAGAAGTTCTGGTCTGCAGTGTACTTTGCTGATTTGGGTATCCACACTTACTTAAGACATTGCTATGGTAAACTGCTGGGATTCAGGGACCACTAGGTTGTCCAGGGAAAGGTGAATGGCTGAGGTCAGAAATGGAGCAGGTCCAGACTTTGTACTGACCAATATAGCGGGATCATCTCTATGAATAGCCATTGTACTCCAGCCTTGACAGTATAACAATACCTCATCTCTGTAAACGTTTTTAAGAGAAAAAAAATTGTACTCTAATTACATGTCAAACTGATACTTTGGATATACTGGATTAAATATATTATTATAATTAATCCTGCTATTTGCACTTTTTTTAATGTCACTACTAGAAAATTTAAAATTACATATGTGGCTTGCATTATATCGTTCTCTTAGCCACCATTTAGACCTTAAAGCTCTATTCAATAAATAAAGTTTAATTAGTAAGATATGTATCTCATTTCTAAGGTAAATCTGAACCTGACCATCCTAGAAATGACATTGAAAAGAGCAATAAATAAAGCTTAGAGCAGCTTCAATTCTGGCAAAACTTACAGAACACTGGGTGGTACCTGTGGCTCAGTGAGTGGGGCACCGGCCCCATGTACCAAGGGTGGCAGGTTCAAACCTGGCCCCGGCCAAACTGCAACAAAAAAATACTTTTCCTCAGTACTTTTTCATTACACCAAAGGTAAGTAATAAGCTGGGCATTGTGGCGGGCACCTGTAATCCCAGCTACTCGGGAGGCTGAGGCAAGAGAATCACCTAAGCCCAAGAGCTGGAGGTTGCTGTGAGCTGTGACAACATGGCACTCTATGGAGGGCGACAAAGTGAGACTCTGTCTCTAGAAAACAAAACAGAACACTGAATGCACGCATTACAACAAGTATTTATCTAGCACCTATTATGTGCCAGGCTTTTTGCTGAGTTGTATGTGTGTGTGTTTGGCATAATGTAAATAATTTTTCAAAGTATGCATATAATTTCTTCCTCTTTTATTCCTTCTTAACCAAGTGAAGAAGTGGGAATTGGCATGTACACCCATTTCTCCAGCAGAAGTGGCCGGACACTCCATCATGTTCTGAATATTTTAATTGTTTTCATCTATACTTTGAAACCTAGCACTTTGGAACTAAAATAGGCAGTGCTTTCCATGACAGAGATAATTTTCTAAAAGCCCTTGGGAAAGCCTACTGAGGTTGCAAAGAATAGTACAGAGTAGGAAAAGTTTTAATGTAATCTGAATAGTGTCTTTGTCTGAATATATCCTTGGAGATCCTTCAAGCTGTTAGATAATAACTGTTTGCATAATATTTATTGTTTTGCTTTTATTGTTTAATTCTTCATCTCATGGTTGGCAGTATACATGTTCTACTTTTAAACTAGTATCACTGAATTTTAAGTTCTTTATTTTTATTTAGTTAATTCAATCTATTTCCAAATATAGAATGAAATTACCAGAGGAAACTGTCATCTGTCATCAAAATTTTTAATGTTTTACAGGAAGATTACGATAAGTATGGAATTCGAATTAGAGTCAAGTTTCGCAGTAGTACTCAACTGCATGAATTAACTCCTCATCATCAGAGTGGAGGTGAAAGGAGTGTTTCTACCATGTTATACTTGATGGCCCTTCAGGAGCTTAATAGATGTCCATTTAGAGTAGTTGATGAAATTAATCAGGTATAGTGATTCTTCTTTTACTTATATCTTAATTACATCCTATAATAGATAGAAACATAGTCATTATTATTGTCATTGTTTAGGGAATGGACCCAATTAATGAACGGAGAGTGTTTGAAATGGTTGTAAATACTGCCTGTAAAGAAAACACATCTCAGTACTTTTTCATTACACCAAAGGTAAGTAATAAGTAACCTAAAAGTGCTGATATACTCAGAAGCCCTCTGTGGCCTAATCACATAGTATTCATCTAATATGTAAATATAAACAGGAATACTCCAGAAAAAGAAACTGAAAAAGTGACAGTAATGTTTACAGTAATAAAAGGGACAAGTTCCAGTGATATTCTTAATCAGAAACCTCATTACCAGAGGAAATAGTGTAGGAAGCATATTATTATTTCTAGAACCGAGACTTTCCCCCTGCTTTTGGCACTCATTCCTCGTTAAAAAGTTACTCTCTTAGCACTAAAAGTTGACTGGGGAGTAGAAACCATAGAACTCTTGACCCTGTCTATTTTCTAAGAAAGGCCTCTCCTTATAGGCTGCCGTTCTGTTTACCTTTGCCACTGCCCTGGCTCAAAGGAAATTACAAGCATCTCAACATCTCCTACTCACAGATTAACTTTTGTGATAGAAATGGAATTATGTTTATAGAGGATTTGTCATAATCTGGAACTATTGCAGTGGGGAATTTTCTTTTGTTCAATTTAGTGTTGTCTGTAAATTACAAAATGGACATACTAAAAAAAAAAAAAAAGTTTTTAATGTAATCAATGATTTTTCCTCTTGGTCAATTAACTATTCATAAAAAATGTTGTTAGTTCATTCTTTTATACATTCATATTTTCATTAAATAGTATCATCTACATTTTCTAGCAAATACTCAAAGGAATAGTCACATCTGTTAATCCTCTGTTACCTATAAACCAAATCTCACTGTTACATGCTTTTCAGGCTATCGGTCTGTCATAGTACCTGACTACAGAATTTGCTCGAGAAGTAACTGTGGATAAAATGTGAAAAGATCCTAGGAAAATTATGGAGTACAGACTCCCCTCCAGGGTCTTCCTTGAAAGTTTTATGATCCCAATTGTCCTATGAATACAGAAGGCTGCTAGAAATTGCAGTTATAGTTAGGCCAGGATTCAGGTATGCTAATGTGGGTAAGTCTGACAAAGTTATATGAAGGTATTTAAGAGCTTCATATTAAGAAAGAGTTTTATTAATATTATAAAATAAAATGATATATTTGTACACATGTGAGGTTAAAAAACTCGCCTTCTCAAAAGTATAGCATTATATGACAGTTTATTTTAATACTTACAGCTCCTACAAAATCTTCCTTATTCTGAAAAGATGACAGTATTGTTTGTCTACAATGGTCCTCATATGCTGGAACCAAACAGATGGAATTTAAAGGCTTTCCAAAGGCGGCGGCGCCGTATTACATTCACTCAGCCTTCTCAGTAAAAGTAAAGAGAAGGAATTTGGGAATTTCTCTGTTAAATTCTGTTTATCGGTATGGCTCAACTGAATAAAAGTAAGAAGATTCATTAAAACTGAAAAATCGGTCATTTTTAGAAACCTGCTTTTCAATACAAATAGGTTGGCAAAATGGAAACCATAATGACTTCTTCCTGTGGAATATCATCTGGTAATAAAAGTTTAGTCTTCTTCATTGTTGGTTGAACTTGAGTTCTTAGTACTCTAACCATGAGTCCTTGGTTTCCCATGTGAAAAGGTACTTACCTATTAGAAATCAAAGGTACAGTGGAAGGGTAGTTACCAATTATAGGTTTACTGACATGGTAGCTCTGAGTTTTAATTGCAGAGTAACTAATTACTTTTTAGAGCATAAAGATGACTGTAGAGCTTAAGTCCTGGTTTCCTCCCAATGTTATATTTAAATTTTAAAAATCGATATGGAATTATCTAGTCTAATGTATAGTAATAATTTATGATAAATCTATTCATTTCTTCCTATTAAAAAGATTATCCAATCTCCACTAGGAAATGGAATTTTATGGGCCTTTAAAACTTTTGTTTTTGAAACTTGATGGTATAATTGTATTGGTATATCAAAGAAGAATAAAAGCACCAGGATTCAAAAATGGTAGCATGACTTCTTTGATACACCACAGGGTGGCCATTGGATGATGCAAAATGCAACCAAAAGATTGATAGAGAATAAAATCAGGTGGCAAGGGTTTTTAAAGAATAACCTTGTAAAGTGTGTAATGGGGGGTGGTTTTTTCATTTTTATTTTTAATTTAAAGTCAATTGTATTTTACATCTTAAATTTCTAAAAGCATTTTTATAATTATTTTTAGTAAGATTTTTCTTAAGATTTCATATACTGGTTTCTACAATTTATATGTGAAATTTCTCAGTGTTATGTAAAGAGTGAGGGAAAGCATTGATTTGTTTAAAACCATAATGTTTTTAGAACTTAGCTTATAGATCCTTCCTTATAGTGTGGATCTATCCATTATCTTAGAAGATCTCACTTAAATTGTTTTCTTTCAGCTTAAAAGCATTAAATGAGAAAATCATTTGTTTATCTCTGAGTTATGCTAATTAACAGAGCCAAACAAATTCTATTGTTTTAAAAAATAAATCTTACAAGAAAATGGACTAGTCCAAGGGCATATCTTTAAACAGTGGATTGGATCTGTGCCAGAAATAACAAAGTTTTTTTTTGTTTTACTTGCTTGTCTGAATAAATGAAGAATTGCATTTAGTATGGGTTTTGTATATTAAGCAGCCATTGAAATTTATATTCTTATTAGGTAAAAAAATAATGAACCAAATGTTTATGTCCTCTCAGACATTTTCTCTTTAAAAAAGCATTTTTCTTTATAAAAATTTTAAAAGAAAGATCCTTCTCCTCGTAAACTAAGTCTAATGCATGAAGTATGAAAATATTTTAAAATAACATTTTTATTAGTGTGAACAAGTCATGTAAACACTGAAAACCTTGGTACCATTATTAAGTGGATGTTACCAATGTTTTTGTTGTTAAATAGTTTGTTTCCCACCAAAATATCTTTATTGATATGTGATTGGTGTATTTCGTTTTTGTCTCTAGTACCAATCATCTTATTTCTGCAAAATTAGTATCACTGTGAAAAAGAAGTGTGATGATTAAGCATGTCAAAAATAAAATGGTCAATTATATTTCAACTTACATATGCCAATAATTATTCAATACTTTGTTTATAAGCATTTATATTTTTCAACTGGCCAGAGTTTATATTGGTTTTACATTGAATTTTGAGCTGCAAGGGATAAATTATGTACCATTTTAACATATTAAGAATAATAATTCTAGCACAGAATAGTCTTAGCCACTTAAAACTTCATATATTTTCTGCAAAAGTTGATTTTTAATTACATACAAATTGTAAAAACTTCCAAGTAAAAGCCTAATTTGATGAAGAAAATGATATTTGAAACCATAAGGCAACAAGTGTTTTTGATAACTAAGTCCTCATTTGATTTGCCTAAGGAGAGTCTCTGTTAAATGTTTTCCATATTCAAAGTAAAAGAAAAGATTTGTTGCTGCTTTCTTTTGGACATAAGCCTATTTTCTTTGGAATAAAAATCTTTAGTATATGGAAAATGTAATTTCTTCCTGCCATTGTGTGTTTGTGTGTAACTGAAAAAAAAAAACTGTGGGAAATGCCACTTTATTGGTAATAAATACCTATTTTCGTACTTTTTGTTGTATGTTATTTTAAATGAGAACTGTTTTTTATACTTGGAAACTTCTTAAGAATCATTTTGGTTTTCAGATTTACTAAAAAAACAAGTCTGCTAAGTGTCAACCACTTAGAAAATAACGTCCCCCAGTCTATTACTGCTCAAAAGGATAGAAAATTTATTTCCTGTCTACCTGCAATGAAATTACAGTCTCTAGAAGCAATAACACACATGGGAAAAGGTTTAAACTGTCTAAAGAAGCCAGGTTACAAAGCAAGTATAAATATTTTTAGGTCGAAACACTAAGTTTGCTGAAAACATGTCCATTAGCCAGTTTGGTCTTCTCTGCCACATTAAACTGCTATCTGAAGTAATTTTTGTAAAATGTATTTCTGTGTCAGGCAGACTTTATCACTTGCTTACAGTCAAGCTACTTAGTTTCATCACTGGTGAAATGAGTGTAATGCCTAATTCAGAGAGTTGTTGAAGGATGAGATCAGGGCCTGTTAGGGCACCTAGCATTTATCCAAATAGGTACTTTATAAATGCTTATGTCTCTTTTCATTTTAAATCTTGAAAAATGTACTGTGTATTTGATAAATCCAGGTCTGAGAATTCTGAATAAAGTTAATATAGAAATTTGTATTCCATTTTCTTGATTAATAATGACAGTTTTTCCTGCATGTGTAGATACCTACAGACTGGGCAGTACAGATAGTTACTTTCATAGATATTGTTACCTTCATGGAATTTGAATGTAAGACACTCATATGAGGCTTGGCGCCTGTGACTCGAGCAGCTAAGGCGCCAGCCGCGTACACCTGAGCTGGCGGGTTAGAATCCAGCCCAGGCCCACCAAACAACAATGATGGCTGCAACCAAAAAGTGGCCGGGCGTTGTGGCGGGCGCCTGTAGTCCCAGCTACTTGGGAGGCGGAGACAGAAGACTCGCTTGAGCCAAGGAATTGGAGGTTGCTATGAGCTGTGATGCCACAGCACCACTCTATCCAGGGTGACAGCTTGAGGCTCTGTCTCAAAAAAATAAAAATAAATCTGCACAGGTCTTTTTTTTTTTTTCATATTTCAGTTTTTGTTTACTGAATAACAGAACAATTAGGAAAGAAATGCAAGTTACTATTATTGAAAAGTCAGCTAATTTTTACCTCCTTATCCTATCACTGAATTTAACATACAGTCATATAAAAAGCTGATTTAAAAAACTCGTGAATATTTCTTGCCTTTCAAATTTTTATCTCCAGTTTAGACCAGTTGCCGTCAATACACATAGGTGACTCAGATACCTAAATTCTTAGTCTTTAACCTTCCTTATCCACATACTCTGCTAGTTCCTACTCAAAGGTAGTAACATTTGAAAATTTATTTTATAACTTCCAAGTCATAGGTATACATTTCTTCCCTACCTAAAGAATTTATTAAGGCAAATGACTGTCTTTAGGTTTAAATGGTTTCATGATTACAGGAAATAGACTGATTGCTTCGGTAAATTAGTAAAAGCTCTTTCTCACAAAGAAATATAGCAGGCTAATGTCTGGAGTTTTCACTTTTTAATTAGTGTTGATATCATGAATTTATTTCTAAAATAAGTTAGGAATAGTTATCTCTAAAATATCTTATGTATTTTTTTTATTGTTATTATTAAATCATAGCTGTGTTCCGTGCAATCAAGGGGTACAATGTGCTGGTTTCATATACAATCTGAACTATTTTCATCAAACTGATTAACATAGCCTTCATGGCATTTTCTTAGTTATTGTATGAAGACATTTGTATTCTGCATTTAGTAAGGTTTGCCTGTA
>CAUYRH010061211.1:0-12233 GCA_963574655.1 Perodicticus potto | reverse complement strand
CCGTGGCATCACAGCTCAGAGCAACCTCCAATTCCTGGGCCCAAGTGAGTCTCTTGCCTCTGCCTCCCAAGTAGCTGGGACTACAGGCGCCCACCACAACACCCGGCCATTTTTTGGTTGCAGCCGTCATTGTTGTTTGGCGGGCCTGGGCTGGATTCGAACCCGCCAGCTCAGGTGTACATGGCTGGCGCCTTAGCCCGTTGAGCCACAGGCGCCGAGCCGAGAAGGTACTTTTCTAATGCCTTCTTCCAAGAAATGGGAGATGGGATTTTTTTTTTTTTTCATTAAGTCATTTGTACACAGATCATGAATACATTGTGCCATTATGGGATTCAATATGTTGATTATTTGTACAAATTGGAGTGCTTACATCCTACTAATCAACATAGCCTTCACCTTCTTTACAGCGTTAAGACGTTTATGATCTACACCTGATAAACCCAATTTGTGCTTGCAATATGTTCCATAGGTGTGGTCCCCCCCCTTTGACCCACCCCCATTTCCTCCCTTCCCTTCCCTCCTTCATCCTAGGCTATAGTTGTGATTCATTTTTCATATGCAAGTGTGAGTGATTATAACTATGGTTTCATAGTAATACTGAGTACATTGGATTTTTTTTTCCATTCCTGAGGTACTTTACTAAGAAGAATATTTTCCAGCTCCATCCATGTAAACATAAAAGAGGTAAAGTCTCCATTTTTTTTAAAGCTGCATAGTATTCCATGGTATACATATACCACAATTTATTAATCCATTCATGGGTCGACAGGCACTTAGGCTTCTTCATGACTTGGCAATTACGAATTGAGCTGCAATGAATAATCTGGTGCAAATGTCTTTGTTGCCAAATGATTTTTGGTCCTTTGGATATATACCTAAAAGAGAAATTGCAGGATCAAATGGTAGGTCTACATTTAGATCCCTGAGTGTTCTCCAAACTTCCTTACAAAAGGAACGTACTAGCTTGTATTCCCACCAGCAATGCAGAAGTGTTCCCTTTTCTCCACATCCACACCAACATCTGTAGCTTTGGGATTTAGTGATGTGGGCTACTCTTACTGGAGTTAGATGGTATCTCAGAGTGGTTTTGGTTTGCATTTCTCTGATGATTAATGATGATGAGCATTTTTTCATGTGTCTGTAGACCATGCATCTGTCTTCTTCAGAGAAGCTTCTGTTCATGTCTCTTGCCCACAATGAAATGGGATCACTTGTTTTTTTCTTAGTGATACATTTGAGTTCTCTGTGGATTCTGGTTATTAGACTGTTGTCAGAGATATAACTTGCAAAAATCCTTTCCCATTCTGAGGGCTGTCTATTTGCTTTACTTGTGTTCTTGGCAGTGCAGAAGCTTTTTAATTTGATCAGATCCCAGTAATGTATTTTTGATGTTGCTTTAATAGTTTGGGGTGTCCTCCTTATAAAGTGTTCTCCCAGGCCAATTTTTTCAAGTGTTTCCCTTACACTCTCTCTAAGAATTTTTAGGGTTTCCTGTCTTAAGTTTAAGTCTTTTAGCCAGTGAGAGTCAATTTTAGTTACAGGAGAAAGGTGTGGGTCCAGTTTCAGTCTTCTACAGGTTACCAGCTAATTTACCCAGCACCATTTGTTGAATAGTGAATCTTTCCCCCAATTTATATTTTTGATAGGTTTATCAAAGATCAAATAATGGTAAGTGTCTGAGTTCACCTCTTGGTCTTCAATTCTGTTCCATACATCTACCTGTCTATTTTTGTGCCAGTACTATGCTGTTTTGATCACTATCAATTTATAGTATAGTCTGAAGTCTGGAAGCATGATTCCTCCCTATTTGTTTTACTTTCTGAGTAATGTCTTGCCTATTTGAGGTTTTTTCTGTTTCCATATAAAACAAAGTACTTATTTTTCCAGGTCTTTAAAGTATGACAGAGGTGCTCTAATAGGGATTGCATTAAATCTGTGGATTGCTTTAGGTAGTATAGACTTTTTCTTTTCTTTTTTTTTTTTTTTTGAGACAAAGCCTCAAGCTATCGCCCTGGGTAGAGTGCCGTGGCATCACAGCTCATAGCAACCTCCAACCCTGGGCTCAAGCGATTTTCCTGCCTCCATCTCCCAAGTAGCTGGGACTACAGGCACCTGCCACAACACCTGGCTATTTTTTGGTTGCAGCCATCATTGTTGTTTGGTGGGCCCAGGCTGGATTTGAACCCGCCACCTCAGGTGCATGTGGCTGGTGCCTTAGCCGCTTGAGCCACAGGTCCCAAGCCAGTAGTATAGAGATTTTTAACAATGTTGATTCTTCCCAGCCATGAGCATGGTATATTTTTCCATTTGTTAACATCTTCAGCTATTTCTTTTCTCAGAGTTTCATAGTTCTCTTTATAAAGATCTTTCACGTCCTTAGTTAGATACACTCCCAGATATTTCATCTTTGGCACTATTGTAAAGGGAATGGAGTCCTTGATTATTTTTTCCCCTTGACTACTGTTGGTGTATATAAAGGCTACAGATTTGTGAGTGTTAATTTTGTATCCTGAGACATTGCTGTATTCCTTAATCACTTCTAGGAGTTTTGTAGTTGGTTCTCCGGGGTTTTCTAGATATATAATCATATCATCTGCAAAGAGTGACAGTTTGATCTCCTCTGTTCCTATTTGGATCCCCTTGATTGCCTTCTCTTGCCTGATTGTGGTGGCTAAGACTTCCATTACAATGTTAAAAAGCAGTGGAGACAATGGGCATCCTTGCCTGGTTCCTGATCTGAGTGGAAATGATTTCAGTTTTACTCCATTCAATACAATATTGGCTGCGGGTTTGCTGTAGATGGCCTCTATCAGTTTAAGCAATGTTCCTTCTATACCTATTTTCTTAAGCATTCTGATAAAGAAGGGATGCTGGATATTATCAAAAGCTTTTTCTACATCAATTGAGAGAATCATATGGTCTTTGTTTTTTAATTTGTTTATGTGATGTATTATATTTATGGATTTATATTATATATATATTGAATCATCCTAGGGACCCTGGGATGAAACCCACCTGGTCGTGAGGTATAATTTGTTTGATGTGTTGTTGGATTCTGTTTGATAGGATCTTATTGAATATTTTTGCATCAATATTCATTAGAGGTATTGGTCTATAATTTTCTTTTCTTGTTGGTCTTTTCCTGGTTTGGGTATCAGAGTGATATTTGCTTCATAGAATGTGTTGGGAAGTATTCCTTCTTTTTCTATGTTTTGGGAAAGGTTGAGTAATATAGGTAGTAGTTCCTCTTTAAAGGTTTGGTAGAATTCTGATGTGAAGCCATCTGGTCCTGGGCTTTTCTTTTTTGGGGAGATTTCTTATATTTGATGCTATTTCAGAACTTGTTATAGGCTTGTTCAACATTTCTGCTTCTTTCTGGCTAAGTCTAGGAGGGTGACATGTTTCCAGGTATTGATCTATTTCCTTCAGATTTTCATACTTCTGAGAATAGAGTTTTATGTAATATTCATTAAGGATTTGTTGAATTTCTGAGGAGTCTGTTGTTATTTGGCCTTTATCATTTCTGATTGATGAAACTAGGGATTTTACTCTTCTACTTCTGGTTAGATTAGCCAAAGGTTTACCTATTTTATTGACCTTTTCAATAAAACAGCTTTTTGATTGGTTGATCTGTTGTATGATTCTTTTGTTTTCAGTTTCATTTAGTTTTGCTCTAATTTTAGTTATTTCTTTTCTTCTGCTGAGTTTAGGGTTGGAATGTTCTTCCTTTTCCAGTTGCTTGAGATGTCCCATTAAGTTGTTGACTCTTTCCGTTCTTTTGAGGAAGGCTTGCAACACTATAAATTTCCCTCTTAGGCCTGCCTTTGTGGTACCCCAGAGGTTCTGATAGTTCGTGTCTTCATTATCATTTTGTTCCAAAAATTTGGCAATTTCCTTCTTAATCTCATCTATGACCCAGCTATCATTCATCATGAGGTTATTTACTTTCCATGTTTTTGTATGCGTATGCAGATTCCTGTTGTTACTGAGTTCAACTTTTATTCCATGATGGCCTGAAAAAATACAAGGAATGATTTCTATTCTTTTAAATTTGCTGAGGTTAGACTTGTGACCTAAGATGTGATCAATTTTGGAGGATGATCCATGGGCTGATGAGAAGAACGTGTAGTCAGTTTTGTTAGGATGAAATGTTCTATGATGTCTGTTAAAGGCAAATGTTGTATGGTTAAGTTTAAGTCTAAAATTTCTTTACTTAGCTTCTTTTTGGAGGATCTGTCCAACACTGCCAAAGGAGTGTTAAAATCTCCTACAATTATGGTACTGGATGAAATCAAGTTGCTCATGTCTGTTAGAGTCTGTCTTAGAAATTGAGGCGCATTCTGGTGGGTGTATAAATGTTAATAATTGAAATCTCATCGTGTTCAGTGTTGCCTTTAACAAATATGAGGTGTCCATCCTTATTCTTCCTTACTTTTGTTGGTTTAAAGCCTATTGTACCTGTGAATAAAATTGCAACACCTGTTTTTTTTCTGGTTTCCATTTGCCTGAATTATAGTTGAACATCCCTTCACCCTGAGTCTATATTTATCTTTTAAGGTAAGGTGAGAATCTTGAATGCAGCAGATGTCTGGCCTGCGTTTTGTATACAGTCAGCCAACCTATTCCTCTTTAGAGGACAATTTAAGTCATTCACATTAATTGAGAGTATAGATAAGCCAGATAATATTTTGGGTATCGAGTTTTTTGAAAGTCCAGTGGACATTTTTAATCCTTTCGCCACTGTGGAAGTTGGAATTTGATTAAAAGTTTCTGAGTGAGTTTACTTTTGTGGTGGAGGATTTTTCTGTTCATTATGGAGGATAGATCTGAGAATATCCGGAGAGTTGGTTTCATTATGGCAAATTTCTTCAACATGTGCATGTCATTAAAGTATTTAATTTCTCCATCATAGATGAAACACAGTTTAGTTGGATACAGGATCCTGGGTTGAAAGCTTGTTTAAGGAGATTAACAGTTAATGACCACCCTCTTCTAGCTTGAAAGGTTTCAGCAGAGAGATGTGCAGTCATTCTAATGTTCTTACCTTTGTAGGTTATGGTTTTCTTACATCTGGCTGCTTTCAGAATTTTCTCTTTCATATTAACTTTGGCAAAGCTAATTATAATGAGTCTATAAGAAATTTTATTTGGATTGAGTCATGCCGGTGTTCTGAAACTGTCTGCTATCTGATTTCAGAATCTCTTGGTATGTCTGGAAAATTCTCTTTGATTTTTCATGAAGTAAATCCTCTGTATCCTTCGCAGCAACCTCATCACCTTCAGGTATTTCAATAAGGTGAATATTAGATCTCTTTGAATTATCCCAGAGCTCTCTGAGAAAATGATCTGTTTTTGTTCTCCATTTTTTTCCTCTCTGAGCATTTTGGAGCATTCAAAAGCTTTGTCTTCAATGTCAGAGGTCCTTTCTTCTGCCTGCTCCATTCTGTTACCGAGAGATTCTATTATATTTCTCAGATCCTTGAGGGCTGCTAGTTCTTGCCTTAATGTGTCAAAATCTTTGGTGATTTTTGCCTTTGAATTCATTGAATTCTTGAGACATCTTTTGAATTACTCCTTGAAATTCTAATTCCATCCTTACCTCCATTTTGTTGATCTTATTTGCTATCCAAATTCTGAACTTATTTCTGACATCTCAGCCATTTGTTTATGAATGGGGTCTTGTGCTGCATCTGCCATATTGTTCCTTGGGGGAGTTGATCTACTTTGATTATTCATGTTACCAGAGTTTTTCCACTGATTCCACCTCATGATTGTTTCTCACTGTTGGATAGATGGGCAGGTAAGGTGAAATTGGATTGGGAGTTCCTGGAGTTGTGGTTAACCAGCCCTTTATCAAGGATCTGGGATTGGTGGCTACAGCTTTTTCACCAATAGCTTTGCAAAGGACCTGTACAGTATAACAGTCTCAGGCTGAAGAAACCTGCATGGTGTGGTGAGGTTAGGTGGGTCTGTCTTGTATTCAGCTGGTTCTTGTCAGATCCTAGTGGATCAGTGACTCTGGTGAAGTCTTAGCTGTGGAGAAATGCAAGCTACTAAGACACCCCATCCCCTATGGACAACAACGGGAAGAGGAAAATCAACCCTTCCCATTATCACACAACCAGGGTACTACCAGAGAG
The DNA here is from genome assembly GCA_963574655.1 of Perodicticus potto. Lineage (NCBI taxonomy): Eukaryota > Metazoa > Chordata > Mammalia > Primates > Lorisidae > Perodicticus > Perodicticus potto. The sequence continues at coordinate 6,094 of CAUYRH010061211.1, read as the reverse complement.
GGTCCTTGGGTGACTGTCCCAGGTTAGAAGTTCTAAACCAATTGACCCAGTCAGTATGAACTCTCAAGTGGAAGAGTTCTAAAGGTCTTCAGCAACTAAATGGCAGAAGTCTAGCTTGCTGCAGTGCTCTGTGGAGTTAGAAATGCCTGCCCAGTAGGAGAGTTGAACCAGGGGGTTCAACTTTCTCCACTTTGCTCCCCTTTCACGCCCAGTCACTGGTGACCCCACAGGGTTGAGGTCCTGCTCCCTCCAATAAGCAGATGTGCCAGGGTTTTTCACCTGTGAAGAGTCAAAGGAAGGTCAGTGCCCCCGCGGCCTGGCCACTACCCTCTGCCACAAGCCGGCTGGGGGAAGTTAGGCCTGCCTGCTTCGGGTACTCAGAAGCCACTGGCAAGTATTCCACTTGAACTCAGTCTAATTCTGAGGGTAACAAGTCAACAAATGCTTTTCTCCCTCAGCCACTGCACCTTTGCCCCTGACACTCTGCGGCACCAGTATCCCTATAGAGTGAGTTCTGGTTTCTTCTAGCAGTCCTCAGAGATGGGGAGGTGTCTCTCTGAGATTAGACCTTGGCAGGATCACTCTTTTGTTGATGGATCTTCGTGGGAAGTGACCCTGGGAAGCTCCCTGGTGACTGTGCTGCTCAAGAGCCTCCTCCTACAGTCTCTGCGGGGGTCAGGCAAGGAGAGGAAGGGTGGACTGGAAGTTCAGAATGGCAGGGAAAACATTAGTTCAATTTTCCTGCCTGGCAAGAGAGTGCTCAGAGTCACAACAGGGTCCCTCTGGGGAAGTAGTCCCCACTTCCTACAGCTCTTACCTGGGGGTGAGACAAGAGGTCCTCAGTTCACTGTTCACCTGTAGAAAACCTGAAGTTTGCCTTCTTGGAATCGCAGTTTGCCTCAGCAGAGGTGACCTGTAGTTATTACTCTTCTCTCTCAGCTCCGCTGCCAGTCTTCAGCTCAGTTGGGCATTATCCTTCCCTCTGGACGGGAGCTTATGTTGGAGGCTGGCTCCAGTTGGCCATCTTGCCCCCTTTTTTTAAATTTTTTTTTTTTGTACGAAAGGTCTTTATTGGCAAGGGATGCTGCAGAAGAGCATTAAGGAGGCGGGGAGAGAGAGAGAAAGAGAGAGAGAGAAAGAGAGAGAGAGGGAAAGAGAAAGGGGAGGAGAGAAGAGAGAGAGGAGAGAGCCTTTTTTAAAATTTTTAAACTTTGTCGCCCTTGGTAGAGTGCTGTAGCATCACAGCTCACAGCAACCTCCAGCTCTTGGGCTTAGGTGATTCTCTTTCCTCAACCCCCCTGAGTAGCTGGGACTACAGGCACCTGCCACAACACCCGGCTATCTTTTTGCTGCAGTTTGGCTGGGGCCAGGTTCAAACCCACCATCCCCGGTTTATAGGGCCAGCACCCTACTCATTGAGCCACAGGCGCCACCCAGGGAGATGGGATTTTTAAAAACAGGCCAGGCATGGTGCCTCACACCTGTAATTCCAGCACTCTGGGAGGCTGAGGCAGGTTGCATCATGTGAGATCAGGAGTTCTGAGAATAGCCTGAGCAAGAGCAAGACCCCATCCCTACTAAAAATAGAACATTACCTGGACATCATGGTGGGCACTTGTAGTCCCATCTACTCAGGAGGCTGAGGCAGGATGATTGCTTGAGCCTAAGAGCTTGAGGCTGTGAGCTAGACTGACGCCAAGGCATTCTACCTGGGGTGACAGAGTGAGGTTCTGCTGCAAAACAAACAAAACCAACTCTTCTTTTATGATGCCTAATTGTGTGCTTGCTTAAGAATTCCAGGAACTGGCCATGGGTAACTAGCCATAGAACCAAGATTGCAGGACTCCCAGGAGGGAAATGCTGTGCAGTTAACCTTCAATTCTGTTTCTGGCTAGCTGACTCCAGCCAGACCACTAGATGCCTCTTACCTGCACATAGGTTTCCCAAACCCTTCCTTTAACACCCTTTGGTCAGCCTGAGGAATTTGAGATGGTTATAAAGAGTCTGCCATCTCTTGAATTAACCCACTTTTCTTTCCACCAGCCCTGGTCTGGCTTTTTGCATGGTGGTAGCTGAACCTGAGTTTGGTAACACTGTAGGTATGTAACTTACATGCCATAAAATTAATCCATTTTTAAGTTTAGGAGTCAATGACTTTTAGGAAATGAATAGAGTTGTATAACCTACTTTTAGAACACTTTTGCCACCCCTTAAAGTTTTCTTGTGTCCATTTGCAATCAATCCCCTACCTCTAGCCTGAGGCAACCACTGATGTTCTATTCGTCTATAGATTGGCCTTTTTGGGGCATTTCATGTGAGTGGACTCATATATCCTGTGACCTTTTCATCTGGCTTACTTAGCCTAATTTCTGAGTTCATTCCTGTTGTAGCTTGTATCAATAATTCATTCCTTTTTACTGCTGAGTATTCACCCATATGGGTATGCTACATTTTATTTACCCACTCACCAGTTCATGGATATGTACATTGTTTCCATTTTTTTGGTTATTGTGAATAAAGCTTCAATCAGTATTTGGATATAGGTCTTTGTGTGTGCGTTTTCATTTCTCCTGGGCAGATACCTAGAAGTAAATTATTGGGTTGTATGGTTTTATGCTTAACTTCTAATTTTTATCTCTTATAGATATATGATTATGTATGCTTATGGGGTAAATGTGATATTTTTATACAAGCATACAATATGTAATAATTAAGTCAGGGTAATTGGGGTATCCAATACCTCAATTATTTAACATTTCTTTGTGTTAGGATCATCCCATTTCCACTTCTCTTATTTTGAAATATACAGTAAATTATCATTAACAATTATTTTTTGTCCTACATGCTACTGAACACTAGATCTTTTTTCCTTCTAACTATATTTCTGTACTCATATGCTAACTTTTTTTTTTTTTTTGAGACATAGTCTCACTATGTCACCCTTGGTAGAGTGCTCTGGCATCAGAGCTCACAGCAACCTCAAACTCTTGGGCTTAAACGATTCTCTTGCCTCAGCCTCCTGAGTAGCTGGGACTATAGGTGCCTGCCACAACACCTGGCTATTTTTTGTCGTTGATGCTGTTTGGCTAGGGCAGGTTTCGAACCTGCCACCCTCGGTATATGGGGCCAGCGCCCTACCCACCGAGCCACAGGTGCCCCTCCTCTTACTGTGGTTTTAATTTACATTTCCCTAATGACCCTAGAAGCATCTTGTCATACACTTTTTAGGCATCATATTTTTTATTTTCTGAAGTATATATTCAAATCTTTCAGCTATTGAAAAAACTTTATGTTTGTCTGGCATAGTGGTTCACACCTGTAGTCCTCACACTCTGGGAGGCTGAAGCAAGATTGGATTGCTTGAGCTCAAGAGTTTGAGACCAGTCTGAGCAAGAGTGAAATCCTGTCTCTACTAAAAACAGAAAAACTAGCCGGATATGGGAAGCTGAGGCAAGAGGATCATTTGAGCCCAAGAGTCTGAGGTTGCTTTGAGCTGTGGCATCATGGCATCTACCCAGGGCAACAGAATGAGACTCAAAAAAGAAAAAAACAATTGTGTCAACCTCTTATAATTCCTTTTCAAACAAAGATGTATCTTCCCTTACCAAACACATCTTATTTTCCTTGTGTTTGGAGTTGTTTCCCTTCTGGTGCTGAGCTAGAGTGGTAGGATACAGTGTGAGTACCTGACTGGGAGAAGCTCATGGTTTCCACTTATTTTTTCAAACCCAGTGTGGGTCTGGGCATAACTGAAAATGGGTAAAATCAGGGTTCATCTCTTTGTGGGGTGCCTCGCTTCAATCCAGGGGAAAGCTGGCAGAGGTGCCATCCCCGGGGAGTTTATCAAGACCACCAAACATGAAAGGAGCCTGAGTTTTTTATTTTTTTTAGTTTTTGACTGGGGCTGGGTTTGAACCTGCCACCTCTGATATATGGAGTCGGTGCCCTTCTCCTTGAGCCACAGGCACTACCCTCCTTTCAATTCCTGATTGGCAGTTAAATTAGGGAACCTGGCTTGCTTGCTCTCTTTTCCCCTTCCCCTTTTCTAAACACATTATTGGCCTTTGTTGACAACTCACTACCCTATACTCCCAATTATGCAGCCGTTCCCTCCTTACCCAGTCATCCTGTGGGCTTGGATTCTTCTAATCCTATTAGAATTTCAGCACCTTGGCCTGGTGTGGTGGCTCATACATGTAATCCTAGTACTCTGGGAGGCCGAGACAGGTGGATTGCCCTGAGCTCAGAAGTTCGAGACCAGCCTGAGTCAGAGTGAGACCCCCCGTCTCTGCAAAAAAAAGCTTGGCATTGGGCAGTGCCTGTGGCTCAGTGAGTAGGGCGCCAGCCCCATATACCAAGCGTAGCAGTTTCAAACCTGGCCCCAGCCAAATTGCAACAAAAAAATAGCCAAGTGTTGCGGCAGGCCCTTGTAGTCCCAACTACTCAGAAGGTGGACGCAAGAGAATTGCCTAAGCCCAAGAGCTGGAGGTTGCTGTGAGCTGTGTTGCCATAGCACTCAACCGAGGCTGACAAAGTGAAACTCTGTCTCTTAAAAAAAAAGAAGAAGGCTCGGCGCCTGTGGCTAAACGGGCTAAGGCGCCAGCCATGTACACCTGAGCTGGCGGGTTCGAATCCAGGCCGGGCCCGCCAAACAACGATGATGGCTGCAACCAAAAAATGGCCGGGCATTGTGGTGGGCGCCTGTAGTCCCAGCTAGTTGGGTGGCGGAGGCAGGAGACTCGCTCAAGCCCAGGAATTGGAGGTTGCTGTGAGCTGTGATACCATAGCACTCTATCCAGGGTGACAGCTTGAGGCTCTGTCTCAAAAAAAAAAAAAAAAAGAAGACGAAGAAGAAGGGTGTATAATCATCTGTGCACTGCTGTGGAAGGGGTATAATCACTGTGACTCTATCCCCATGCATGTTAATAAATTTGTATGTCTTTTCTCCTATTAAACTGCCTTTGGCCCGCTGATTTTTAGTGAACCTTCAGATGGTAAAGGGGAAGTTGGCCTTGACAGTAACTACTACAGATGGATAGCCCATACAGTATAGATACGCTGGACAAGGTAATGATTAGTGTTACTCAGAATGGTGCACAATTTGAAACTTAGGAATTTTTTTTGGAATTTTCCATTTAAGACTTTCAGATCACAGTTGACCAAGGTACTGTAGTCAGAGAACTAGAAGGAGACAAGAGAGTGAGGGCCTGTAGGCCTGGGGAGGAAAGACTACAGAGGTGGGTGGTCTGCTGCAGGGTGCAGGGTGATGAAGGCTGAAAGGGAGGGCTAAGGAGGGAGCTACTGGCCTTCAAGAAAGCAGGACAGGGAAGGCACTACTGGGTATTTGGTAATTTGGAGCTACAGAGAAAGAGTGAGGGCAGTATCTCAAGGCTGCGGTTGGGTTTTGGGATTTTTTTTTGGAGGGAAGCAGAGATTTTTGAGTCCATGTATAGACACAGTGTAAGAACCCAGTAGTAAGAAAGAGAGCAAAGATATAAAAAAAGAATAGCAGGTAATACACCATCTTAGGGAAGGTAGAAGGTTGTGATGGGCCAGAGGTGGAGGGATTGGAAAGTGGAAAGGAGAAAACCCCACTTTTAGGATAAGTGAAGGGAGCATAGAATGTAAACTGCCAAGAAATATGTGCTCCTAAAAGGTCTCCACTTAGGAGGAAATGTTAAAATCCTGTTGTTACTGGAATTTGTTAAGGATTTGTTAAAATTTAGCTAAAGAAATGATGTTTTACTAATTCTGTAGGCCCTTGGTCTTGGGGATTCGAGGAATGACCCACGGACTACAGATCAGTGGCAAGACAGGATTTTATTAAAAATTAGAAAGGATGCTCGGCGCTCGTAGCACAGTGGTTACGGTGCCAGCCACATACACCGAGGCTGCCAGGTTCGAGCCCAGCCCCGGCCAGCTAATCATCAGTGACAACTGCAACAAAAAAATAGCCAGGCATTGTGGCGGGTACTTGTAGTCGCAGCTACTCAGGAGGCTGAGGCAAGAGAATCACTTAAGCCCAAGAGTTTGAGGTTGCTGTGAGCTGTGACACCACAGCACTCTACCGAGGGCAACATAGTGAGACTCTGTC
>CAUYRH010061210.1:0-33409 GCA_963574655.1 Perodicticus potto | reverse complement strand
CCAGCCACGTACACCTGAGCTGGCGGGTTCGAATCCAGCCCGGGCCCGCCAAACAACAATGACGGCTACAACCAAAAAATGGCCGGGCGTTGAGGTGGGCACCTGTATTCCCAGCTACTTGGGAGGCGGCAGCAAGAGACTCGCTTAAGCCCAGGAATTGGAGGTTGTGTGAGCTGTGATGCCACAGCACTCTATCCAGGGTGACAGCTTGAGGCTCTGTCTCAAAAAAAAAAAAAAAAAAAATTACTTAGCAACACAGTGAGCTCAGATAAGAATATATTTTAAGAAATTTCATACTCTGTATTTCTCATTCTCTTAAGTGCAAAAACTAAACACAATAAATAATCTACTAGTTAACTATAAATGTAAGACTTTTTGAGTAAATCAAAATATTTATTAATATTTTATTAATATTATTAATCATAGAACAGAAAGAGAAAGCAATCACAGATTCTTCTTTCAAGGAGCCTACAGTCTAGTAAAGAGAAAAATATATTTAAAATCTGTATTGCAAAAATAAAAGGTAAAAAAATAAAATAAAATCAGTACTTTGAGTCCCTGTATCACATCAGAAACAGCTAAGTATTGAAACTTATGTGGTGAGTTTCAGGACTTCAGGGCTAATCAAGGAAAATGCCAGGCCACAAGATGGCAGCATTATGCAATGAGCTTTACTTGGATGGTGCTCTGAGGGGTTGCAGGGATATCCCTCACAACAGGAAGCGTTCCAGAGGTGCAACAGCATCACCCAGCAGGGGAACTCCCAGGACAGAGAGGAACTGGAGTGGGGGCCCAAGTGTCTAGGTGACAGCAGTGAACAGAAAGAAAAGAAGTCTCTAAGTCAGACAGCTTTGAGGGACAGCAAAGGCCTGGGGTCTTCTACAGCCACACGGTTTATCTATGGCTAGCAGATAAAGTAAAGTTTTGTGAGCAGGTAGGAAACAAAGCAGGTAGAAAATAGCTGAAAAGACCTTTATTTGAGCCATATTTAAAGCACCTGAATGTGCAAAAATTGAGTTGGGCAACAGTGGTCTTTGAACTAATGGTCCCACCCTACTATGAAGTGGAATAACATGGGAACTCATCTTTAAGCCATTTATATAACACCATTTAAAATATCATCGTGTAATGAAACAGAACCTTAAATACTCAATAACCCTGGTCTAACGGAGTTTAACTTAGTCGGAATTAGAGAAGTTCAAAAAACATATCAAAATGCTCCTTAAAGCTTTTCTAACTATTCAACAAATACTTCAACTCTTATTCTGTGCCAAGCACTGTTCTAGACACCAGACAGACCACAGCAAAAAAGGTACACATCAAAATAAGTTACCTAATTTCAGGGCCCAATACAAAAAGAGAATTCAGGGTCCTCTATTCAAATTTCACTAGGAAAGAACAGAACATTAAACCAAGCACGGAGTTCTGACAGTACGATCGATTCACAAGCCCGTGAAACTGGTCTGGTAGACAGTCTCTTTCTGCATCACATATACAATCTAGTGTTGAAAGATGGAGAGGTAAAAGGAAATGAAAAGAATGTGGCATCATGATAAATGCCATGCAGGAAACAAAGATTCTACAAGAATAATTAGTTTTATAGTCTAGTTTAGCCAATCTTGAAAAAGGCCTCTCTGAAGAAATGACTTTTATGCTAAGGCTTGAAACATGTAAGTCAGCCAGCTGCACAACGTGTGTTATGTGTAGGACCACATAGTGGACAGCACATGTCAGTGGTTCTCAACCTGGACAGTTTTGCCTCCCATGAGACAGCTGGCAATGTCTGGAGACATCTGTAGTTGTCGCAATTTGGCGGTGGGAGTACTGCTGCCACTCTATCTGGTGGATAGAGGTCAGAGACACTTTTCAACATCCTGCAATGAGGAAGACAGCCCCCCCACAACAAAGAATTTTCCAATCCCAATGTCTACAGTTGTGAGGTTTAAAATCCCGAGAATAAAATGAATGTAGATCTTGTGCAAAGATGCGTGAAGAATAACAGTTTGGCACATTTGCCTTTCATATCCTCAGTCATGTGACTTTATGGTAGTGGCTCTGGAAACCTACATGGTTTCTTCCAACAACATGGGAGAATTTATGCTACAGAGATTCAGTGAAATACTATATAGACATTTTAAAACATGTTAAAAACAATATTTAATAGCATAGGAAATACTGACATTTTCCTAATTGGAAAAGGCACATTAGAAAGATAAGATAATTCTATGTTCTTTAAAAAAAAAGAAGTACTTATAGGGCGGCACCTGTGGCTCAGTGGGTAGGGTGCCAGCCCCATATTCCAAGGGTAGCAGGTTCAAACGCAACCCAAGCCAAACTGCAACAAAAAAGAGGCCGGGCATTGTGGCAGGTGCCTGTGGTCCCAGCTACTCAGGAGGCTGAGGTAAGAGAATCGCCTGAGCCCAGGAGCTGGAGGTTGCTGTGAGCTATGTGATGCCATGACACTCTACCCAGGGCAATAAAGAGAGATTCTGTCTCTACAAAAAAAAAAAAGGGAAAGAAAAAAAGTACTTACATACTTAGCAAAGATTTGATGAAGGTACAGAAAAGATAATGCAAAGCAGTCTGGGTGGTTATTTCTAGATGGTAAAATTATTTTGTTTTCTTTGTACTTTTCAGAACTTTAAATTTTCAAGAGAACATACAATCCTTCATAAAAACATGGTAGTACTAAATCAAATCATTTTCTATCTATAAAAGAATATTGTATGTTGAACTTACATGATAGCCATATGTGGGCGTGATGCAGCTAATCAAAAGCCGTGTTTTTTACTATGATTCATAGAGGAATGAATAATCATTTAAGGACAGTATCATTAGTGAAATCTGAAATTTACCCAAGCTGAAAAATAAAAAATTGAGGGCACAGGGCAGAGCCTCTGGCTCAGTGAGTAGGGCACCAGCCCCGTATACCAAAGGTGGAGAGTTCAAACCCAGCCTCGGCTGAACTGCAAAATAGAAAAATAGCCAGGCGTTGTGGCGGGTGCCTGTAGTCCCAGCTACTCTGGAGGCTGAGGCAAAAGAATCGCCTAAGTCCAGGAGTTGGAGGTTGCTGTGAGCTGTGTGACACCATGGCACTCTACTGAGGGTGATTAAAGTGAGACTCTGTCTCTACAAAAAAAAAAAAAAAAAAATAGAGGGCACAGTTGGTGCTGCTTTTTCTTCCAATTCAGCAGTTCTCAACCTGTGGGTCACTACTCACAGGAACTGTATTAAAGGGTTGCAGCATTAGGAAGGATGAGAACCACTGTTCTAGTTGAAGGTCAACCTCTTACAAAAGAAAGGTAGATATGAAAAATGGCTAGTCTTTACCAAAATTCATTGTTATTGTTACTTAATTGAGTAGATCAGGTACCACATTCACAGAGAATCTACTTCAACAAGGCATTTTAACTAAATGGATCTGTGGTTTGTCAGCTAAACAGTTTTACCAAGAGACCTTTCATTTATATTAGAAATCATGTCTGTTTAGGAGAGATACCTAGTTAGACTGTTGATCTTACCATTTAATTATAAAAGAAATGTTGTAGATTTAGGTGTTCTTACTAAATCTAGGGAAAGTAGATTAAGCACATACACACCCACACCAAAAATCCATATTCTAGACAGCATTAGGCTGGAAACAAGAAAATATAACTTGCAGTAGGGTAAGGCAGGAGTAAGTGTAAAATACAATTCTTAAGTTCCCCAAATTGTACCCTCCCATTCCAATTATATAAATACAGGATGTTGGACACCTGGTTAAAAGGAACTTAAATTACAGAAGGAGAGAGGAGGAAAGCCCTACATATTTATAGCCAACACACAATATTTATAGTTGACCATATGAGGGAATAGGGGATGAAAAACATAATTCAGGTATGATATTCATATTCTATTGTCCTAATGTACAAAACTCAACTCATTTCCCCACTATTAAGCTTCACTAAAGACTGGTATAAAAATGAAAAACACCACAACTAAAATGGCAACTCTACCTAACAAACTCAAAAATTGTGACCTGGTTGATTTTGCCCTTACAATAACCTGTAATAAAAGTAAAGAAGTAAATAAATAAACACAAACAAACAAAACTGAAATACACTATTTCCTTGGACATCAAATCACAAGCTAGACTTTCCAAGGGAGAAATGGACAAACTGTCCTATCACTGGATCTGGCCATAGTGGTGTTCAGGATTCAACATGAGCAACCCACATGGAACGAGAAAAGACCACTTGAGACCTGTGGCCGTAATAGGACAGAAACGAGGACACTGCAGCCACAAAAACGACTCATCATTCCCCTCTTTTTACTAACTCCAGTTACTACTACTTCTTCATTAATGACAACTACTCCACCCTAATCTTTTTAACACCTTGAGGAAAGCTACCAAGATAGCCAATTGCGGAACTGCCTATGTCATTAAATCATCCTTACAATCATCTACCACAAGCTCAGACCTATAAAAAACCCTCCCAGCCGCTTATAACCAGTGTACCCCTGACTCCTACTATATGCAATCTCCCTTGCTGCAACAAGCAAAATGAGCCTAATTTGTCTGACTACAGCTTTGTTGACAGTGGTTCTTAACTGGTGGGCTTCAACATAGGGCAATCCTCAAGTTAACAGTCTGCCCCAGTGTCAGACTATGGGTCCCAATTTTGGCCCTGGAAATCTGATCACCATAAATGTGCTGCTCAAGCAGTGAAAGGGATTAAATTCATGAGACACAATTTCAATTTAAGATTATGGCCACCAGCCTTCTAAACCACCCTGCTTGTATTATTTTACCTCCATGAATACAGACAAAAGAATAGTGGTGGTGAGAGTGGAGATAGTGGCTGTGAGTGTTGGAGCTTGCAGTGGTACAGGGTTGTTTCTTTCTTAGAGTTTTATTAGTTCATAAAAAGAAACCAACTATTCACCATAACCTAAGAGATGCCATTTCATATAGAAACATATTTCCCAATTTTAAAAAGAATCATTTGTGACTTTAAAAACTTTGTTATTAGTATAAACACATTTTATGAACTACAGAGATCTAGAACTAGAATTTCATACTGAAAAATCAAGTAGTCAAATAAAAACCAAGCACTAAAAATATTATAATGACAATAACATATTATTGAGCAGTTACTATGAGCCTGGATTTGTGACATTTTACAAACATTATTTCATTTTATCTATTCAACTACTATAAAGAATATTGCCATTTTACAAAGGGTGAAACAGGTTTAAAGATAATGATTGATTAACTTAAGTAGCATGACTATACATGGCAGACCCACGTTTCAAAAGCCAGATATACATCTAGTGATTCTATCATTTCTCTTAGGTGTAAGAATGAAACGGTGTCCTTGGATGATTATAAGATTTGATTGTATCTGATTGTATTGATTGTAAGATTTGATTGTGTATTTTTTAAAACACGAAAGTGATTGTGCATTTTTTAAAACACGAAACACTTTCGTGTTTTAAAAAATAGAGCACTTAAAGTGTCTTATAGTACTAAAATTTCATTTTCCCACAATGAGTTTATTTTTATTATTCCATTTATAGCCAAAAGCTATCAAGGACAGTTACCTTTTACAAGATAACTTGATATGGACAATATGCTTGATATGGAACTTGATAGAAAGTTCATATTCAACAAATATCAACATTAACCTTTCAAAAATAAGTTATGTAAATTATGTGAATGTAGTCTTAGAATTTTTATAAACTTCTTTCTGTATTATCCTGTAAAATTGGAAATAACATATGTATGAATAGTGCATGTATGAAGAGAATTATCCCCTGTCCTCAATAAATACAATGAAAATGAATGGATCTTTAAAAGACACTTCACTAACAGTTCTTTCTGAATAAAATAAATAAGAGCAAAGGGCACCTTGACTACTAGGAAATAAAATCAGAACACAGGGAAATCTGTAATTCTAATCACATTTACACCTTCTCTCCTTTTTAACATTCCTCATCCAAACATCCTTAGAAGCTCAATAGGCTTAAAAGAATTGGAGCAGGGCAGAGAACAAAGGTGAGGGGAATCTGAGAAACAGTTTAAATGGCTGTTCTCACCATTTTAATAATTACAAATTGCGTAACATTTTTCAGAAGTAAAAGTCAGAAACAAACTTTTAAAAATTATTCTATCTGCTTAGATTATAAGAATAGCATTTTGGCTAGTCCTCTCAGCAATTACCCACTGTGGACAAAAAATGCAAGAAAGCACTAAAAAAATATACTTCCAAGGGAAACAAATATCAAATGTATTAGCCCTGGTCAATGAAAAGCTATGTAATAAATCAATCCATTTGGTACAAATACTATTAATATTTGTATTTTCACGTTGAAATGACTACTTACATATTACCTATGTTTTCTATGGAGAGTGCGGATAATTTTTAGAAAATAAGATACCCAACTAATATACTCAATCATGTTAAATGTTTACAAAAGTAAAGAAAAACACTTATGAAGCATGTGGTATGTGTGGTTTACTCAATATGGGAATGAGAATTTTTTTCTTTTTTAGTGAGAAGAGAGAAATCAATATTAAAAGAAACAGTTTAATGTTTCGTTGAATTATTCAAATAAAAGATTGACCAACAATATAGACATAAGAAAACTTCAGAATTATATATTAAATCCATGCATGGATCCCTTTTATTTGTTAAGTCTAAATAAGACTGATACTTTCATATGACTTTTAAGTGAAAATATCAAAGAAAATTAGCATTTCTTTTCATCAGACCACAGATGTCTCTAAGCTCCTACAGCACAGGCTTCTGAGATTCCTCCATCACCTTAAGCCACAGATAAATAAAAATGGGGAAACAATCCAGAAGGACTTAGGTTATTCTCATTCTCACAATTGGGGAGTGTGGGGGTTTTATGCATATCAAATGTAAATAATTACAGTCATTTCTTTGTAGAGCAGAGCCTCAGTTTTTCCTTACATTCTGGTAAAACTCTATTTCAATAATGGATACTCTGGAATGTTCCTCTTCAAAAGAACTCATACACACAAGATTCTAGAAATGTTCACATTGAGTGAATGTGCTGCTTTCAGCAGATACGAGGGGTGGGGCTGAAATGAAGGCCTCACTAGAGAGCTGTCAACATTCACCGGATATAGAAGCAAAAGTAATTTGGGGGGCAAAATCTAGTAATTCAGGTAAAGATGTCAGAGCTCAACAACCTAAAATAACCCTTATATACAAACCCACTTTGGTTTATCAGCAGCTGACAAATCAGGATTATTTCTTAAGGAGAAGAATGCAGTAAAATAAGAAATAACAGATTTTTAAGGGGGTATTTTGTTTGAGGACAGAACTGCCTCAAACCAAGAATGTCAATTATGTTTCAAAAGCAGTATAGAAAAAAAACACCTAGTATCGAACAGATATTCAAGTAAATATTTGTGTCTGTTTAAGACTGGTCATGTAAACTCAGTGTAGTCAATGTTGCGAAATGCCCAGATTTTCTTCTTAGGGTAACTTGAAGATTGAGTTCACAACCAGCAAAGCCATCCAGAAAAGCTGCTACAGCTCAGCAGTGCTAAGAGCAAGTTCTCCACCCAGGGAACTCAGGCAGAGGATGGATTTCAGACTCAAGCATCTTCCACAAATTCTTTATTCAGCCAATAACCTGGAAGATCCTCTATGTTTGCTTCATAGTCAAAGAAGCATTGTTCTAATATGATCTTACTTAGTCCAGACACCTGCTTTTGTGTTTGACCATTAAGCCTTAACCTTACAGACAAAACATACACTAGAAATCCTTCCAGTAGCAGAAAATCTGTGTGGTGGGCATGAGGAGCAGGGTATGAAAGCGCAGGCAAAGTGTACTTACAAGAAGCATGATCTACACTGGCCAGAGACTTCTTTCCCTTTGAATTTCTAGTATAACTCATCCATGTTAAGTGGCCCCAAAACGTTCAATTAAATCGCCTGTTGCCATAACATCTTTGTGAAACCACCTTGTGGTTCTGCGAGACACACTGGCCATTCGGGGTTCCTGAAAAGAGGAATTGGTGCCAGGGTACGGAGCTGCAGCTAAGGGTCAAGTCTCAGTGGATGTGCAGGCTCCGAGTGCCAATTACAGAGGAGACCGATTGCCCTTGTTAGTGCCCCATTCCCCATAAAGGAGGATAACACAGCTGTGTGTTTTAAGTATCCTACTTGGGGCAACCAGACGATTCCTTCCACTTTGTGAGAAAGCAGCAAGTCAAAAACCTCCGGCGGAACACTGATGAAATTCCCACTCAGAACAGAAACGCAATCAGGCTGCGATGTCCCCAGACGTCTGCTTCACCAGCTCTTTCCAACTCAACATCCGAAGCTAAGGAGCCCGGGAGGGAAGCTAACGCCCAGAACTCGGCTCAGCCGCAGGCATAGTTAGGGAGCCCCCGCAGCTGAGCTGAGCTCGGGATGTGCACACCGAGCTTCCCTACAGACCTCACCGGGATTCACCTGGCGTGCCTGGGGAGCCTCAAGGATTATCTTCACGCGACGCGCCCCCGAGGAGAGCCCCGGGGAGCGCACAGACCGCGCTCAGCCGCCCGCGCTCTCTGCCCTGCCCCAGCCAGCCGCGCCTTACCTGCCCGCGGCGAATCCGGCAGCCCCTTGACAGCTCCCGAGAGCCGCCACTGGAAAAGTTTCCGAACTTCTTCGCAGGTCTGTACGCCCTCGCTCCGGGCAGAACCAACGAGAGCCAGGAGGAGGAGACAGCGAAAGCCCCCCGGCCAGCTCTGTACGTCCATCACTGGTACCCTGGTCACTCCTGCCTCCTCAGCGGACCCCACTCTCCCCGCGCGCGCTGAGCCGCAGGCGCTGGAAGAGCTTCGGTGGCCGAGGACTGCGGGGGATGCGATCTGCCGGCGGGCGTTTCGGGACGGCGCTCGCACACTCGATTCACCTCGGGGGAACACTTGGCTCTCTCTGGGGGAGGCCCGAGGCTGAGACCCCAGAGGTTTCGGGCTGACGGCCGTCCAGTCTTCTTCCCAGACCGAGGCGAGTTGGCGCTTCGCGGGCGAAGAAAACTGCTGGAGTCCCACGGAGCCCGCGAGCATCCGGCTCCGGCCACTGCCGCAGCAGCCTCTCGGCCCCGCTCGCAGCCACCAACCTGGCATGAGCCGGCCCGCCGCGCTTCACGGGAAAGCCCCGCCCAGGCCAGGCCCCGCCCCCGGCGCACAGCCGGGCTCCGCCCCCACTGAGAAGCTGTCAGCGCCCGGGATCACAGCTGGGAGAGCAAAGCAGCATCCACCCGCTAAGAAACACACAGAACGAAACCCGCACCTCACTAGCCTAATCCGTTCTGGGGAATAGTCGCCTGATGAAAAGAGGAGAATATATGAAGATCAGATAAGACAAGAGATGAGAAGCACCAACCGCAACTCAAATGAAATATTTCTCTATATAATCAAAGCCTCAACATAGGAAATTTGTATTCAAATGACCTGAAATGGCATCTGGGCACAATACAAAAGCAAAAACTATAGTTAAAGATCCCACTTTGACTTGATATCACTTAGGTTTTTAAAAAGTGTACATGAAAAGTTATTTTAGTTGCTTTGTGTTACTGACTTGAAACATTTTTCTATAACATTAACTACAATTTTCTGAAAGAATTACACTCAAATGTTATCACATTCTTATCATCACAGTGAAGTCCAGTTCATTCTCTTATCTATCATCTTGGAGCACTATATTTTATTTCAGGACTTTGTATCTATAGAGAACCTTCTGAGCTTAACCATTTTAGGAATTTATGACATTTGCCCAAGAACAACTCAGGCAAGAGTACTCAGATGAGTTTCTCATAAGATAGATAGAAAAATGAAGACTTTAAGCAATGTAAATATGACAAAGGAATTCTGTCAGTTTACAAAATCATAAACCAAAGGGTAAGATGCATTTTGTAAATGTGATTGACTAAGGCCACTTGGTTATCAATAGTCTCCATAAATCTACAGCCACCTGAAGAGAGTACCTCTCCTGTAAAACAAAACTACTACAGTTAAAAGCATCAGGGAGGGGAAAATATATAAATGCCTTAACCACTTTAAGGGAATTTCATCTCAAATTTGAATCCTTGCCAAGACACAGCAATGTTAATGTTAAGTCTGGGTGAAGTGTCATGGGACTTTTAATGACCCATTTGATATGAAAGACAGCACTTTTCAGCAGCGGATTGCTTGCTGTAAAACCATCCCAGAGCAACAGCTGAGACACTGCTTCAGACTGAAATAGTGCTACTTGGCCTTTGACATCAATTTCTTAAATACTAGATTTTTTTAAAGAAGCTCTCTTAGTAAAGGAGAATTTTTTTTAAAAAGTAGCTGCTTTTAAATTCTAGGCCTTCAAGCAAAGCTTTTTATATGTATCCCAGAAAAAGAAAAAAACATCTTCATGAATCTCTTCTACTCTAGCCACCAACCAAGCATGGAAAGTCTGCTTGAATATCAGCTATATGTAAGCCCAAAAACAAGAATGACCATGAGAATACGATAGTGCTTATGTGCCAGATAACGTTCTCAGTGCTTTATGGGCACAAATTCATTTGATCTTCAGAGCAACCCTATAAAGTAGTTACTATTACTGCCATTGTTTTACATGGGAGGAAATCGGCACAAAGAGATGAAGTGACTTGCCCAGTGCCAATGGTAAATCATAGAGCCAAGAATCAAACCCAGGTATCCAAACCCAGAGCCCATGCTCTTCACCACAGGGTCTCCTCCTCCACTCACCATCCCACAGAACCCATTGGCTTACATTCACGAACACCAAAGTCATTTATCAGAGTTGTTACTTGTAAATATACATATTTTCTATCTATATAACTTTATTCTAGCAAAATCCTTTATATGTTAACATTAAGGCTAATAAATTCCCAGGCCTTCCCAAAGCTTATTCATTCTTACCACTGTCTCTTCTAAATCAAAGAATTTATATTGTTAGAATAAAATTACCAATACAACTGAGAAGTATTCAATAAAAACTAATCAACTAACAAATATTGATTGACCACATCTAACACATATTTTTTAAAACTACTATGCTAGGTGTAACAGAGGTTACAGAGACATGTAAGCAGGTTTTTTCTTTGTGATTTTGTAATTTACTTCAAAAAAAATTAGCCGGGAGGTTATATATAGAAATGGAGCAGGATCTGATGAGAAAATAAGCATGTTTAGTCTGTATAAAATACATCCATTAACAAAAACTAATTTTTGTTTCTAGCCTTTATCCCCAACTGCTATTAACATGGATGAGCCAACATGTAATTTGGAAGGACTTCTTTTTCTCCCCGCTATGAAGTTTCAAGACCAAGTTCCCTTGTTCCATCTAGAATACTATACCATGAACATTCCAGAGCATCCTATACAAACTGTAATATAACTAACCATTTGTGCAGTTTACTCATAAAAAATAAAAATGAAGCTAGGGAGGAATTTCTACAATCTGATAGCTATTTTTCAAAAGCTATTCAATAAACATTTATTGAATGTCTTCTGTATAATAGGCATTACACACTTTGCTTTCACAATATCAATAACCTTAGATAAGAAAATCTTTAAATAGTCATTATCTAAAATAAACCCTAGTAATCTTCTAAATGAAAAACTTCCCTAATACTTCTAGGTATCTGTTATGGTCTGTCAACTCAGGACCTTATAAAGAAAAATTAGGAATCTCCAGTATGTTTCCAGGGTATCCAACCTTTTGACTTCTCTGTGTCACATTCAAAGAAGAGTTGTCTTGGGACACACATTAAATACACAAATAGTAACAAAAGCTGATGAGCAAACAAAAAAGGTCAATGTACAATTTTTGTGATATCCACCACCAGAGATAAACAAAACAGCTCTCAAATAATCCATGTGTAACCCACAAGCTGGAGTTGCATGCCCCTTGTGGTAGTCTTAATGATACCACAGCATCTTCTACTCTATTCCTCTAGGCTAAGAATGACCACTGGTTAGCACACTCTTAAAAGCTGATTTGGGTCACTTCTATAGCCAATTGATAATAATAGCTAATATTTATTTAGTACTTACAGGGACTATCTCATTTTACATTTCAACCACTCCATGAAACCGTTATTATTTTACTATTAATGATAAATTAGAAGTACCAAGATATTAAATAACCTTCTAGAAGCCCTGATTAGAGAGTGCAAATGCAAGCCAGGCATGAAAAAGAAAACTTCACCCCCTTAGGCACTCTACTCTCCTGCCTTGACAAGCCAGACACCTGTTTTGTGACCCCTTTAACTTGACCGATCACATGTGGGTAGAACCCTGTACTCACTGCTTTTCCTGTGGACATCCAGCTGGACCTCTTCTTTATAGTGGTGCAGAGGCCCCATAGTACCTCATAGCCCTGCAGCTGGACAAGGTACTACTTGTTCCTATCTCATACCTCCACAAAACTTTAAAAACATTAAGTACTGTATCGTAAGGACTAAAATCCCATACACTTCCTTGATGTCTTTGTATGTCACAAGGTCTCCAAAGCCCAGCCACGAGCCCTCCTTCTCTTCCCAGATATGCCCCCCACCCAGCAGGCTCTGGTACCAGCTGAACCATCTCCATCTCACCGATCTTCAACCGGATGGGTTTCACCTCCTTACCAGAAAAACTGCTGCTCAAGCGCATCCTCCAGTGGAAACTACGAATCACTCCCACCTTTTGGTTACTACTAATCCTGCCTCTCACATACACTGTTGGTTCACCCTGCTACTAAGGACAATCCCTGTGTGGCCCTGAACAGCATGTGGTGGCCTCCCTCCCTTGGATGTGAATAAGTGTGACTAATAAACTGCTATCAATCTTATCCATCCAGTGCTGTGTCATCTCATATTTTTTAGGATGGGAAATTCCTCCTTCATTAAAGGAGAAGGGAGTAGTCAAAACAAGAGCATCCTCAATACAAATACTTGTACTTAGCTCCTTCCAATAAATATTTCTATTGAAGACAGGTTCTGTAATCTCAGCTGCACTAATAAAGGAAGCCAAATTGGAGGTCAGTCCCAGCTGCCACTAATAATGAATTTCTACCACCAAGCATCCAGAAGAAAACTGAGGGATGTGCTTTGAAGTCTCCTCAAGTCAAGGTGGTAATGGTTGTGAAAAGTCTGCTGCCTAAGGGAGAGAATATACAACAAATCCCGTAAGATATTCAAAACCAGACAGCAAACTGAAATTAACATACCATCAATGGGAAACTTTTGTTTAACAAACACATTTTCAAGAAAACCCTTTCTAAATATGTGTGTGTATATATGCATATATAATACATACTGCTAATCTACTTTTTCAATTTGAAAATCCTCATCTTCTAAACATCAGTACATGTTTTCTCATAATTTTGAAATATTTTAAATGCACTCATACTATTATATTAGTTATTATGCTTCAAGGCATAGACAATGGAACTATTTCACAAAAAGCATTAAATAAATAAACTGTTCCTGTGTGGACATTTCAAAAAGACATCATACTCTATTTAATTTTGCAGGTTTTATATTCACAATTTCTAATTTTAAGGCATTTTTTTTCTTTCAGAGAACTTGTAGAGAAATAAAAAGACAAGTTTCTATCTCAAAGATAATGAAAAGTATTAGAAAAGATTCTAGGAAAATAAACCAGTAACATTCAGTGTTTATGAAACTAAATGTCTTCAAATAATTTTCTTCTTATCTATAAGAATGTGAAAAAATTTGTCATTCAAAGTTGCAACATACATGTGTAAATTGCATGTATAATTATGTTATGAAAATACATACAGTACAAATTTCTCTCACTTTCAAATATAAATTTTGCACCAGCTAGTATCACTCCAGCTGTTTTTGGTTTCCAAAGAGAGCAAGATTCACATCCAAAATTCAATTCCATAATTAATTATATATTTTAAGAAAACAATTGTATTAAATAAGTTGTTAACTGAATAAAATATGTAATAGTCTTCCTTAAGTTAATGTTTTACAGAAATTACACTAAGCAAAACAAAAAAAAAAAATCTTTTGTAACATTTTATGACTGCGTGGTGCTGGTTGTTTAAGCTGAGAACTAAGGGACCACAAATGTTTATCTGCTAGATGGGTAAGCCTTGTAGGGAAGCAAAGCCTGCACTATCCAATTCTCCCCTCTGAGCAATGAGTATGGGTAATTATAACTTTATTGATCAAATTTTTTCCCCAGAAGGTTGATATATTTATCAGATTTATTTGATTATTTTTTAAGCATCAGTCAACATTTTGAGTACAGAAGCTAAGTTGCTCAAGGTCATGAGCTAAAAGTCAATTCTAAAAGAAAATGTCATTCTTCTCTGAAGGTAATGAGCACAGAGCAAGATCCGAAAATTAATTATCATTCCCTTTTTAATATGCAAAATGTAGACACTCTAGTAATGATTAAGCCTCATAATTGATAATTATCTTTGATTACTGAGTAGGAAGTTCTTCCAGAGGCTTTTACTGCTGTGTACTATTGTCATAATTGATCTTTAATTGTTCCATGTAAGGATCCCTCTTATCATATGTTTAATCTTTGCTATGTATAAATAAAGTCCATGTACTGACCTTGTTAACTATCCCTAGATGTGATACTACTTTACAAATGTCTTTGCCATTTAATTAGCATTCAACCTAATTCTTTAAATTTGCATATGAAAAGGTATGAGCAGTTCATGCTCTCAAGCAGAAAGGAGAAATCCTTTGCTCTAACCACTTTTGAATACTCTTCTTGATCCAAATGTTGAAGGAAGAGAAAACAATCCTCCCTCTATATGTGCCAAAGAACACTTCACATAATTGCCAACTTTCTGCTCCTGAAGAATTGTATTTACGTCTTTCTTATCTTGGGGGGAAAAATATTCATCTATTCTTTGCCTATTTCCTATACAGCATCCTAGTTTTACCTCACTTTCCTTTTCAAATGATCTTGTAACTGCCTTCTTTATGTTCATGAGTTTTATTAGTCCAAACCCTACTAGCCAAATTTTTTCATGTATCTGCCGAGCCTGACAACGCTAAAACTTTCTTGAAGTCTCTGCCCTCTTCAGCTTTCCTGGCAGTTCACTGTCCTAGTTATTCTTCTGGCTCTCTGGCATTTTCCTTCTCTATTCTTCTGTCTCTTTTCCTCTTTTCTCCTGTCTCTAAATTTCCCAAGTCTTAGGTGTTAGGTCTTAGACTTCTTTTTCGACATATTCTTCCAAGGAAGGTGTACTGGGTTGATTATTGTTCGCAAAATTCACACCTGTCCATGAATTTTGAATCTCAGAATGTGACTGTATTTGGAAATAGGGTCTTTGCAAATGTAATTAAGGATCTGTACTTGAGATGAAATCATCCTGGATTTAAGATGAGCCCTAAGTCCAATGACTACTCTCCCTATAAGAGTCAAGGGATAAAGAAGATAATGTGAAGGTGTAGGCAGAGATTGAGGTGATCCAGGCACAACCCAAGGAATGCCAAGAACTGCTAACAACCACCTGAAGCTAAGAAGGGAATGGATGGTTCCTCCCTCAGTGTCTCCAGAAGGAAGACAACCCAACTGACATCTGATTTCAGACTTCTGGACGCTTGAAATACAAAAGAATGTATTTCTACATTCAGCCAAGTTTGTAGTTATAGCAGCCCTAGGAAATGAACATTGAGAGCTTACTGGTTCTCACGTCTTTACCTCTAGCATCTGTGCAAAATACCTACAGATCTTTCTCTCCAGGTCTTCCCTCTCACCTACGACTTCTGCTTTTTAACTTGGGTGTCCTGTGGTATCATCTCAAACTCTGTTTTTACCAATGAGACCTTATTTTCTTCTCCCCAATTCACATTCTCCTTTATCCACTGATTGATTTGTTTGTATCCTCTCTCTCCTTTACTATCTCTATGTAATATCAATTATAAGACTTACCAAGTTATCCACCTATCTCTCATATTAATCTTTTTCATTCCAACTTCTCCACCTTTCCTTATTAAATTACCAGTTAATTACGTAGTTCCCATAGAAGGCTCTCTGATCTAAATGATCCTCCATCCTAGGCTCAGGTCAGTGAATTTATGCCAGGAATTTATGCAATTAAAAAAAATTATTGGTGGCAAATTAGAACCCGTTTGTTTCTTCAACTATTCACCTATAGTATTAGAATGCAGATTCCTGGGCCTTATCCAAAATCAAATTCTTGGTTTGGGATCCATAGTTATTCTCACAAAATGCTCATGTAAACTCAACATTCAGACTTAGTAAGTTTTATTTACTCTTCTTTAAATATACTCTCCTACCTATATAAATGATGTTTCTTCCAGAAACAGAAAAATCCACCACTAGTCCTACCTAAATTATTGTCTTGCTTATTTCTAATTTTAATCATGAGTTAAAGCTAGAATTACTTCCTTCTTCTTTTCCATCTCTCTTTCTTTAAAAGTTCCACACAAGTTTTTTATTCATCATGGAGACTTTTCCAGCCATGCAATTCACATCAGTTTCTCCCACCTCTTAATTCCTATAGTGTAATTAGTGCAATTACTATTTGGTAATTAATTACATATTTTATTTACATATCATATGTATCATGGTTGTTTTGTTTCCTCACAAAAGTCTAAAGCTGCTTCTCATTCCCCACAGGATCCAACCCTTAACAGGAACTCAGTAAATGTGTGCTGAATGAATGAATGCTTGAAAGGAATGCCACAAGTAGCATCTTGAAAGGCTCACCAATGCTCAGAGGAGACTTGTTAGGAAGTAATGTAAGGGGAAAGATGCTTATATTCCTTTTCATTCCACCTGAGTACAACTATGAAGGCTGACTGATGATAATAACATATCTTATATTTGATCTTCAGAAAACTGCAAATAGACTAGAACTATCAATTTTAAGTCCTATTGTCTACTAGTCTAATAGCCACCTCATCATTTTTTTTTTTTAGAGACAGAGTCTCACTTTGTCACCCTCGGTGGAGTGCTGTTCACAGCAACCTCCAGCTCTTGGGTTTAGGTGATTCTCTTGCCTCAGCCTCCTGAGCAGCTGGGACTACAGGCACCAGCCACAACGCCCGGTTATTTTTTGTTGCAGTTTGGCCGGGGCTGGGTTTGAACCCGCCACCCTCGGTATATGGGGCCGGCACCCTGCCCACTGAGCCACAGGCACTGCCCACCTCATCATTCTTAATACAACAAAATTGAGTAACAAGCTAAGCAAATAACTATGTTGATTAAAGTATAATGTTTTTTAAAAATCAGTATTTATTATTCACTTTTGAATATAAATCATTGCACTCACTCTGGCAAGTGTCTATTGAGAACCTATGGACTGTGCAAATCAAAATACAGAGTACCTGATCCACGGCATACTAACCTAGGAAACTAAACATAGAGGGAGCTCTACTGCTCTTTACGAAGGACAAATCAGCAATATTCTGTAGAGAAGTATTTTTAAAACACACCTTTTATCCTTTTTAAATCTGTATCAATGTAAATAAAAACAATACTTTAAGGAACTCTTTACAATCATGAAATAGCATATGTTTTAAACTGTGTCTTGGCTTTCACTCATTAGCTTATCCCTCACCAGGGAGGGGAAAAAAAAGTTTACATTGCAAACTTCCAAATTCAAAACACATTCCTTGCATTTTCTATTCCTTATTCTCACTTCCCTCAGGTTACATAAAGAAAAACCAAAAAAAAAAAAAGAAAAAAAAAAGAAGAATCCAATCATCCTAGATCTCCAATACCATCCCTATTCACACATTGAACACAGTGAATGTTTCCTCAGAGTCCAGAAAGTATTACCTAAACCATTCATTCAGCCCAAAGCCCACTGACTTCTTTATCAACTCTCCGTATGCCCTGAATCATTTCATTGATTGCTCCAAACATCAAAGCATTCACATAAATGCCAGGCTCTATTCCAAGTACATCATTAGGGCTCCAGAGCTGAATTAAATGCAGTCCCTGCCCTCAACAAATTTACAATTCCAAAGACTAGACAGGCATATAAACAAATAAGGACCATAAAGAGTTATAGATGTCCCGATCAGAGTGCACAAAGCTACAATCGCTTCACAAAGCACCAGCTCAAAAAACAAGCTATTTTCTTGTATAATTGTTTAACAAATGTCCTTTGTAATAATCAAAATGCAATTTAGTCAGATAGAAATTTTTAAGTAAAGCACATACATCTCTTTATGATAAGTCATGTAAGAGTGAATGTTAAAAATCTTTGGGTTTGGAAAGTATACATTCATGTTCTTACCCTCATTCACTTACAACACTTACACCAACAATCCACGTACCACATCATCAATATGATGGAAAGGAACCTTGATGAATGTCAGATGGGAAAAGTAAGATTAGAAATGTACATCGAGTATGATAGCGGCTGCACTAAACATTGCATAGAATAAGGGATGATAAAAATATGCTAACTGGTTATTTCTGGATTTTTTTTTATAGTTTCAAGTATTTTCTAAATTTTCAGTTGTAATTTCAAAATAGACATTTTACACAAATGCAATTCTAACGTTCCTAAAAATAAATCCACTTTCTCCAATATTGAAGGAAGAAAAGGACAGTGTTACACAAAAAGATGAGTGGAAGAAAAGTAGAAACCACTTACCATCCGTTCCTATCCAGAAATTCTAAGATTCCTAATGGAAACTTATGAATGTCATTTGTACAGTTGAGTAAATTTTGTTGAATCCTTATATCCAAATTAATATGCCTTAATGCAATTTTAACAGCCAAAGTCAACATGCAATAGTTCAGTGGAAGCACATTAGCCCTCCAGATGATTAAAACACGCGATGAACTCCCCATTCTGCCCTACTTGCTTGTGGTTACCTCTGCTCCTCATGTCCTTTGTTCCTGACCACATGGCTTCAGCATTTCCTTCCCTCCACTAACTTGGCTGAGGAGGAGTCAGAGAGATAGGTGGCAGAGAAGAGGCAAAACCAAGTCAGGCTGGGTGTTGTGGCTCATGCTTATAATCCCCGCACTTTGGGAGGTGTAGGTGAGAAGATCACTTGAGGCCAGAAGTTTAAACCCAGCCTGGGAAACAGAGCAAGACCCTGTCTCTACAAAAAAAAGTTTGAAAATTTAGCTGGGTATAATGTCTCATGCCTATAGTCCTAGTTACTAGGGAGGCTAAGGTAGGAGGATTGCTTCAACCCAAGAATTTGAGGTTGCTGTGAGCTATGATAGTAATACTCTACCCCAACCTGGCTGCACAGCAAAACACTGTCTCTTAAAATAGGAAAAGAAAAAAAGTCAGTCTAAATAGCCAACAGTGGAAATACAAACAATATATCTCAACAACTATTTTAAAAGGGCCAAAGGGATCAAAGAATAAATGTCATTGACATTTTTGAGCTGTGTGTAAGCTAGTTTGGATGATGCTAGAAGTAAAATGAAATGTTTTCCCTCTTACTTTACTATTACTTGACCAGAAATCCTCATAAAGTTCTTTGCAGAATTTTTCATACTATGTTTCTTAGAAAGATAAACATTTTTAATCACACTACTAGTGAAAAAGGAAGGGGAGGAGGGGGAGAAATCATCAGCCCCTGGAATCAAAATGTCCCACATTTTTAGTATTGTGTTAGCTTAAGCCATTTGCTAAGATCACAGAGCTTCCAGTTCCTCTAGAGGGGCTGAACTAAATAGCCTGTTGTGCCTCTTCTAGCTATGAAATTCTATAAACTTTAAAAAAGAAACAGAGTTATTGATTTTAATCAAAGCTCTTGAAAAACAATCAGCAGGAAAAGAGTAATTTTTCAAAAGAGATTAAAACGCTTATTCTATTTAGGCAGATTTGAAAAAATTATACACAACTTTTTAGTCTTCATATTCTGCAAGTGTATAAAGACAGCATAAAAATCTATATAAATCAAAAAACAACAATCTTAGAAATAAGAAAATACGTTTGCCTCATGATTTGGGTAATTCAGAAATTAAAACAATTTCACATAATACAAAAGCTAAGGCTATCTTATAAAAAAAAACTTTTTTGAGCACTTACTATTTGCCAGGGTCTGTGTTAAGTCACCAACACTTTTTCATTTAATCCACACTACAGTTTGTAGTTAAAATTATAATGCCTGTTACATACAACGAAGAAATAAAGGGTCAGAGAAGTTAAGGAACTTGCCTGAGGTTACAAAGAAATGAATGTTTGTCCATCACTTAGCTTACTATACCAGATCCTTCGTGAGCAGGGTCTACCTACCTCTTCAGAACAGTCTCCCTACTGTTCCCTTTTATATGCACTTCAAACCAACTGAATAATTGCCTTTCCCCATCTTTTTAAAATTTAAATTTTTATTTTAATAAATGTGAAGGTGTCGTTACATATAAACAATGTACAGTGGTGGAGTCTGGGCTTTGACTGTACTCATCCTATGTGTGTGTATTGTACCTCCCAGGAAAGACTCCACCCCTCACTCCTTTTGAATCTCCACGGTCCACTGCACCATTCTGTGTGTCTAATTTATCCATTCATAACCTATCCCTTACTCCCAGTTCCTAATCATGTCTCAAATTGTACCCATTGTTACAAACCAGTTTTTCTTACATGGAATTCATGATCCCCTCCTCAATTCTGATATCACTTCATTTGTTCCTCTTGGAGGACATTTATCACCCATTATTGAATATTATATTTCTTATGTCTTGATTTATCACCTCTTCCGCAGTAGCATCCTTGTATACGATTCCTTAAAGAGTTCATTTTTATATCCTGAAAGCATTTAGTGCAAGAAGGAACATGGTTGCCTTAACATCACTACTTGTTCCCAGATAATCAAAGTTTTAAAATGAACCGTTTGCTTTATAGTCCAGTAACATAACGGACACTAAAACTATTTTTATCAAGGAATCATTTAAGAGGGACACACACAGACTCTCTCTCTCTCTCAAAGAAAAGCTGAGAAGATTATTTCTAAATTTTAGATCATTTTCACTGGCGTATGGGGAAAGAAAGTCAGTTTGGGCCATTAAATTTTTTATTTTATGTTTCTGATTCTCAGAATAATTATTAATACCTTGGATAAAATATTATGTTTTAAGTAAGTGAAATTTTATGTTTTAAGTAAGTGAAATTTTAAAATTTTCATCAAAAAAAATCACTAATCACTATAACATTTTTATTTTCATTATTTTTTTGGTTGTTCACTAAGACTCAAGATAAAAACCATAACAATGTCTACACAGTAAGAACATCTATAAACAAATTATTCTGAGAGTTAAAAACTTTTTTTCTGGGCGGTGCCTGTGGCTCAAAGGAGTAGGGCGCCGGCCCCATATCCAGAGGTGGTGGGTTCAAACTCAGCCCCAGCCCCCCCCCCAAAAAAAAACCAAAAACTTTTTTTCTTACCATGGGATTTTAATTAGAGGCAAAAAAACATTGATCAAATAAACTCTGAATATACTGATAGAATTAATCTGTCCTTACAGGCCATGAAGTTTTGTTCTTGGAAGCTCCACAGCTAAGCAGTTATGGCTCACAAAAAGGTATATCATCAAATAGTGCTTGTCTCTCCCTTCTGCTTCCATTCATTCATTCCAATTGCCTGCCTGTTTTACCTCCCCAGAAACCTCTTCAAGAACTGAATCCATTAGACTTCTACTCTCCAAATAACAACGCTCTCATTAGGAAAAAGAAAACTCTCTTACTCAAATGTCTCGGTTTACCCATCTTTACCCATTCATTTCAGAATGAATAACTACTATCTTATTTTATGTCTCTGATATCAAGTCCTCTTTCAGCATGCCCATGTAGTCAATCATTACATCAGTTCCCGCATCTGAAATTTTCTGAGATTTATACTTTATCATTCTTACTTACTTCAGCCTAATTCAAGTTTAAATTTCCCATAGCCCCCCCATTCTGTAGAAACTTTTGTGAGCTACAAAATAACAACTGTCCCTTCAAAGAAAATGAAGATTGAGTACAAAAAAAATTCTAGAACCTCTAAGTTGGATCACCCAAGGGACCATACCAAACCAATCAACATACAGAGGTAGTCAACCTAAGAACTAGGCCTACTGTACTGAAATGTATATGCGCTACATGTCCAGTCTATGACAACTGGGAAAACGTAAGGAGGTGATAAATATGGGAAGACGGTCAATTATTTAGGGCCTACTGTATATTACAAGAATGTTGAAAGACGTCAGGTGTCTACATGTTGTTCAATGTAGAGATATAATCTATTTATTAATATTTTAATGGAATAAAGAATTAAAATATTCTACATGGTATCTTTCATATTCTAATTGCTGACTTACCTCAGATTTTGATTGTTCATAAGTATACCTAACACCTGAGGCACAGAGGGTAAATGCTTATCAATTGAAATCCCCAGATGTTGATGATTACACAAACATTTTTCTAGTAGTTTTTGCAATTGTTACCAACTTCTTGATGTTCATTTCTTTTTCCTCCCCCAACCCTTATTCATGAATTAGACTGTAGCAAATAGTATAGATTACTTGTTTTTCCAGATGTTCTAAATGTTTAGAATATGAAAGCTAGTTTACAATGGAGAAAGTAATAAACTTTCTTAACTAGCATCAAAAACATATTCAACTTTGATGAGATAAAGGAGCAACTTGAGTCTACTCACAAAGACCCAAAACTAGTTTGCTGTGCTCAAACTTTTAAAATACAGTACTTTCTCTGACATTCCAATATCACAACCATAATACCTACTACACCATAATTACACAATAGATATATTGTATAGATGTACAGATGAACCACATTATTAAAAGTTGAATTTTTGTCTTTTTTTAGTAACAGAATAGATACTCTATAATAAACAGTACAGGGAACTGAGAAAAATCACAGATTTAGTTGGAAACTACTCTTCAAAATGCTGTTCAAAGCCATGCACCTTTGTCTCTGTGCTTCCTCAGCACTTTATGAAATATCAGAAGATCCTATCTCTCCCCTCTCCTCGAGGAAGAGTGATGTAAACTATATTTTCTTAAGTTATTTGTGCAAATAAGAAATGGCTTATAGGCTCGGCGCCTGTGGCTCAACA
The DNA here is from genome assembly GCA_963574655.1 of Perodicticus potto. Lineage (NCBI taxonomy): Eukaryota > Metazoa > Chordata > Mammalia > Primates > Lorisidae > Perodicticus > Perodicticus potto. Next base: position 10,363 of record CAUYRH010061210.1, on the reverse strand, counting down.
GGCTAAGGCGCCAGCCACGTACACCTGAGCTGGCAGGTTCGAATCCAGCCCCGGGCCCGCCAAACAACAATGATGGCTGCAAACAAAAAATGGCCGGGCGTTGTGGCGGGCGCCTGTAGTCCCAGCTGCTTGGGAGGCAGAGTCAGGAGACTCGCTTAAGCCCAGGAATTGGAGGTTGCTGTGAGCTGTGATGCCACAGGACTCTATCTAAGGTGACAGCTTGAGGGTCTGTCTCAAAAAAAAAAAAAAAGATAAAAATAAAAAATAAACTTTGGGCAGTGCTTGTGGCTCAGTGATCAGGGCGCCAGCCCCATATACTGAGGGTGGCAGGTTCAAACCCAACCCTGGCCAAACTGTAACAACAACAACAAAATAGCTGGGCGTTGTGGCGGGCGCCTGTAGTTCCAGCTACTTGGGAAGCTGAGGCAAGAGAATCGCCTAAGCCCAGGAGTTGGAGGTTGCTGTGAGTTGTGATGCCACCGCACTCTACCGAGGGCGATAGAGTAAGACTCTGTCTCTAAAAAAAAAAAAAAATTTATATATATATATATACAAAAAAATTTTTATATATATATATATATATAGACACAAAAAATTTTATATCTCAACATAAGCTCCATCAAGTTCAAGACACTTATAAGTGGTGATCCCAGATTTTTAGGCCATCCCTAAATAAATGAGTGCAGGTCCTGGGTTAACCATGTCAATGTAGCCTTTTTTATATTATTGGCTGAAGAAAAATTGGGTGCCCTTTACAGATTTTTTTTTTTCTGGAGATAGAGTCTTATGCTGCCCTCGGCAGAGTGCTGTGGTATCATAGCTCACAGCAACCTCAAACTCTTGGGCTTAAGTGATTCTCTTACCTTAGCTTCCCAAGTAGCAGGCACCCACCGCAACACCTGGCTATTTTCTTGTTGTAGTTGTCATTGTTTAGCAGGCTTGGGCCGGGTTCAAACCCACCAACTCTGGTGTATGTGGCTGGCGCCTTTACCACTGAGCTATGGGCACTGAGCCCCTTTACAGATTTTTTTAAGATTAGGAAACAAAAATATCAGAAGGAGCCAAATCAAGACTATAGAGCAGATGCCTAATGACTTCCCATCAACTCTGGCAAAACTGCTTGTTTCCCCTCCACCTTTTGTTTTTAAAACAGGGGAGAGAGTGAATGCAGTCTCTCACTCCTACAAATTATGGAGTTTCCCACATTTGGGAAAATCACAGGGGTAAGCACATCTGGAGTGCAATGGGTAAACCTCACCCTGAGAAAATCACCTTTGTGATCATGGTATCTCCCCTGCCAGGTAAAATTGCCTTTGTTTGATGAGAAAAAGGAGCAGAAGCATTGCCCTGGAGGATAAGAACTCTCTGGTAAAATTATCCCAAGCACTTTTCTGCTATACCTTCAGCTAGCTTTCCTGAAACACTCTCTTAAGACGCAAATGTTATTGTTCTTTGGCTCTCCACAAAGTCAACAAGCAAATAGCCTTGAGCATCCCAAAGAAACTGTTGCTATGATCTCTTAACTGGTCCACTTTTGCTTTGACTGGACCACTTCACCTCTTTGTAGCCATTGTTGTTGTTGGTTATTTTTAAGAGACAGGGTGTTGCTCTGTCACTAAGGCTGTAGTGCAGTGGTGCCACCATAGTTGGCACTGTCACCTTGAACTCTTGGGCTCAAGCAATCCTCCTGCCTTAGCCTCCCAGGAAGCTGGGACTACAGGTTCATTCCAACATGCCCAGCTAATTTTTGTTTTAAATTTTTATGGAGATGGGCTCTTGCAAGTTGCGCAAGCTGATTTCAAACTGATCAGCTCAAGTGATCCTCCTGATGCAGGACAAGGCAGCCCTACAACTGCTGCCTTGGCCTTGGCAGCGCTGATGCTGTGGCGGATGGAGGAACCAGCTTGCGGAAGGGCCAGACACCTGTGCGGAAGACACTGATGCCTTGCTGTCTCCTTCCGTGCTCTTCTTGCTGGTAAACTTCATGGATGGCACCGAGCTGTCTGCTTTTCCTGCACATCTGACTGGTCAATATCATGTCAGTTTCCAGGGCCTGGGTCTTCATTGGACAGCTCGCTGTAACTGACGAAGACCCACCCCTAAGAAGTTCTGGCAAAACAACTCCCTGGGACTATATAAACCCCTAAGCAGAGAGCTCAGCAGCAGACCTCGCAGGATGTCAGAGAGAGAACAGGAGAGCTTGTTCCTCTCCAAGCAGACCTCCGCAGGACGTCAGAGAGAGAACAGGAGAGCTTGTTCCTCTCCAAGCAGACCTCGGCGGGACCTCAGAGAGAGAACAAGAGAGCTTGTTCCTTTCCTGAGCCTTCTTTGCCTGGAGGTCTGGTTTTTCTTATACTTCTAATTTTCCTTTCTTGTAAATAAATTCTCACTTACCACTACTCTTGTGGTCCGTCGATTCCTTCTTCGAATCACCGAGACCAAGAGCCTGACATTCCGGCATCACCATGAGGTAGGCCCAACCCAGACGGTATAAAACAGAACCCCTATCCATAACCAAGGCCTTTTCTTGTGGAGACAATGGAGGACTACTCATTGTTTATGGCAAAGATATTTTGTTCTCTAAATTTCTTACTTTGTAACTCTATCTTTCTCTTCCTTAATAAACTTTGTTTCACACTTGCTTTACTTTGGGGAGTCTGATTGTTCTTTGGCCAAGAGCACCCCAAAAACTAAAGACAAAGACAACTGCCTGAAATCAGACACACCCAGCACCTTTCACAGTTTGAAGTCTTATGCCTGTAGCTTTCCCAGCCTGATGTTATGTTCTGGTTACCCTACAGTTATGGGATCTTAGGGAATGTCTCACTCTCATGGCTCCACTATTTATTTCCCAACTAGGGAATATGTGTGGACAGCTCTGCCCCCACAGTTCCACTCGGTGTTGTTTAATCAAGGCCTCTCTGCAGTGGCCCTACCTCTGTGATACATCTCTTCATAAACAACCAGGCTCTCCACAATATCCTTAGAAATCTAGATGTACGAAGCCATGCCCTCACAGCTCTTGCATTGTGCCTGCCTTCAGAATTAGCACCACATAGACATCACCAATGTTTATGGTGTGTACTTCTGGAGCAGTTGCTGGAGTTGCATCTGGGCCTGCTTGAATCTGTGGAGCAGAGTTATGTGGCACAGGGTAGCTCTCTGGAAAACTTCCCCCTCAAGGACCAAGATAGGCTTGGAGATCTTTGAAATGTGTTTGGGTTCATTCTCCCATTGCAGTATTTTTTCCTGAACATGCGTTTTTATTCTTTCCATGGCCAGGCTGAGAGTTTTCTAAATCTTTCCATTCTGCTTCCTTTTTCATGGTGAATTGTATCTTAAAATCATGTCTTTCTTCTCTCATTTTACTGTAAGTGGCCCCCAAAAATCATACAACACCATGAATCTTTTACCACATAGATATTTTTTTGTCCCGGATATTATAGTTCATTTCTTCTAAGTTCAGCCTTCAACAATTTTTTTTAAAACCCCACAATTCTAACAAATTCTTTGTTATTCTATGAAAAAGATGGCCTTTATTCAAGTTTCCAATAACTTTTTTCTCATTTTTGAGGCTTCATAAGAAGGGCATTTACTGTCCATATTTCTACAAATATTCTGATCACAGCAACTTAAGTAGATTGTCTTCTTTTGAGCTTTTACAAGAATTAACTTTAACGTGCTTTTGCTAACCTACTCCTCCCAATTCTTTTAGCCTCTACCCATGACCCACTTCCAAAACTACTTCTGCATTTTCTGGTGTTTGTAGCAACAGCCTCTCTTCTTATGACCGGTTTCCTATCTCAATTCATTTCTGCTGCTATAAAATAATGGCTTAGACTGGGTAATTTATAAAAATAAAAGATTTATTTCTTTCAGTCCTGCAGGCTAGAACATCTAAGATTGAGGAGCCACACTTGTTGAAGGGCCACACTGTTGAAAGCCTTCTTGCTATGTCATTCCATAGCAGAAGGGCAGAAGGGGAAAAGAGCCTTCATCTAAGGAAGCGCAAGAGAGAGATGAACTTATGTTTATAACAAACTCATTCTCAGGATAATGAAGCCACTCCTGCAATAAACACCCTAAATAATTTATGAGGTCAGAAACCAGATGACCCAGTTACCTCTGAAAGATCCCATCTCTCAACACAGTTGCCTTGGAGATTAAATTTACCACACATAAACTTTTGGGGACACATTCAAATCATAGCAATGTTTGTTATATTGTTATTTCAATTAAACAATAAATGAAAGAAAAAAGACTTCATTATAGTTATGAAATATATTGCACATGATACATTGTTAAAAATAACAGATCCAGAGAAGAAAGAGAACATAGTAAATAACAACAGAATAAAATTTTCCATTTTTCAGCATTATGTAGTCAACAATTCTTTTTACCACTTAAACATTCCAGATTCCACATTTCTCTAAATCAAGAAATACTACATAAAAATATTATTCATTTTTTTTATGATAATCAACAGAAATAAACTAAAAAGTAGAACTTTACCAAAATGCTTACATTTGCTTAGTGGGACTGGGAAGAGACTAGTGAGGTTGTTGAATATTCCTTACCTTCAGATGCTTAAGTATAGTTTCATTTTTTTTTAACATATGTGAATATTTAATTTTAAGAAGATTGAGTTTTGGGCGGCACCTGTGGCTCAAAGGAGTAGGGCGCCGGCCCCATATGCTGGAGGTGGCGGGTTTAAAGCCCCGGACAAAAACTGCACTGCAAACACAAAAAAGAAGATTGAGTTTTTAAAAAATAAATGGCATTCTCACAAATTGAAAAAAAATATTAGTTTTTTCCAGGAGTCAGCAAACTGCAATCCATGGGCCAAATCCTACTCTACCTTTTATGTACAGCCTAGGGACACAGGCACACTCAATCATTTACTCATTGTATATGGCTGCTTTCACTCTACAGTAGCAAAATATGTAGTCTCTTGGACTACAAAACCTAAAATATTTACTGCCTGGCTCTTTTCAGAAAAAGTTTAGCAATCCAAGGTGCATTCTTATACTGAAATGGTAAGTAACATGATGTCGAAGAAAGCTTCAGAGGATTGTGACTTGTATAATTATAGTTAATATAAAAAATATGCTTAACTATAGTTGTATATACATATCAATTAAAAGAATCTGAAACAACCCACACTAAAATTTTTGTATTGATGCATGATGTCAAAGGAATTCTTTTATACTTTCTTTCTGAATTTCTTCATTATCTGCTTTTAAAATGAACATATAGTACCTTAGTAACTTTTGGAAATAAATATAATTATACCAATTCTATGCTTATTTCCCATCACTGGTGTCTCACAGCACTTATAGCAAAACTCGGTCCTTCCAGCATGTCCTACAAGATCTCTTTCGAATTAGCTGAGGCTTGTTTCTCCAAGCTTCATCTCATGCCACTGGCAATACTTCCTCTCTGCTCACAATAACACACATTTTTTATTTCTGTTCCTCAAATATGTCAGGTTCTGTCTTGCCTCAGAGACTTTGTACATTTGGATAACTTAATATCTATGTTTCACTGGGTTAATTCCTACTCATTCTTCAGATCAAAACTTCAATATCACTTCTTCAGGAAAATTTTCCTGACTCATTAAATTAAGAAATCTGGTTTACTCTGTCATCATAATTGCAATTTTCTTTTAGTGAGTTTATCACTGCTTTACTTACCTAATTTATGTGATTATTTGTTTAATATTACTTATTTAAACCCTACTGGGGTCTAAAAGATAAGATTATAGGTCATCAAGTATGACCTATTTCAAATCAAAAGTTTAGTTTATCACATGTCAAACAAGAAGCAATAGAATTAATCTAATGATGAACATAAAATATTGACACAGTTCTGCCATCTTCTCAGTAGTTTTTTTATCCCAGCAGTAAAGAAGACTAGAAAGAGAGTGGCAAAGAAATCATGAAAGACATTTTCCATAGCTTGTTGAGAATTGAATATTTTATCTTCCAAGAGGTGATCCACCATACTGTAAGAAGTGGCAGTCAGTTGGAGCAAAGTCTAGTGAATACAGAAGATAGTTTCCAAGTCCAGCTCCTGTAATTTGAACAACGTTGGTTGTATTGGACTGCCTCTCTTGACCAATCTCAGCTGCTTAATTGCAAGCATGTCATCCATTTGGTTGCAATAGATATTTGCTGAGACAAGGATTCATGAAGTTGCAATGGATAATATCAGTGCTATATGACCAAGCAAACACCATTAGTTATTAGTTTTGGGTGATTTTTATGATGAATATTGAATTTTGGACTGATTTTCAGCAATTCATGTTTTTTTTTGTTGTTGTTGTTGTTTTTATTGTTGGGGATTCATTGAGGGTGCAAAGAACCAGGTTACACTAATTGCATTTGTTAGGTAAAGTCCCTCTTATAATAGTGACTCATCCCCAAGAGGTGTGTCACACCCTGGCCATCTACCCTCTCATTCCTTCCCTTTCCCTGCACCCCTATTGCCACATCCCTCAACCAGTACTAAGTCATCAATTGTTCTCATATCAGAATTGAGTACATAGGATTACTGCTTCTCCATTCTTGTGATGCTTTACTAAGAGGAATATGTTCCACTTCCATCCAGTTTAGTACAAAAGATGTAAAGTCTCCATCTTTTTAATGGCTGAATACTATTCCATAGTATACATATACTACAGTTGTTAATCCATTCCTGGGTTGGTGGGCATTTAGGCAGTTTCCACATTTTGCAGATTGTAAATTGAGCTGTGATAAACAATCTAGTGCAAATGTCCTGATGATAAAAGGATTTTTTTTTCTTCTGGGCTGTAGGGGCACAGTCATCTGTGCCCTTGTAAGGTCAATCAGTTTCCCATTTTGTGAAGGAAAGTTTAAAGTCTTTCGTGAGTTAGAAAGGAAAAATCCTGGTGGCATTTTCCAGGCTACTCCCTTAAGAGGATTAACTGCCTCCAAATGGTCGGTTAAAGGATTATTACTTAGTATAAGAATAACCTTGGTAAAGTAGTTATCAGTTAAGCCAGTCAAACCTTAGCTGATAAGGATAGTTTTACATAATAAGTGGTTATCAGTTAGTCCAATTTATCCATAGACCTGTAAGTACCAGACAGTAAAAGGCCTGGAGTCAGGTTTAAGTCATATGTTTATTGATTAAGTCATAAGATTAAGTCATGTGCTTGTTGATTAAGTTATATACCTATATAAACCTTGTTGGAAGAAATACATTTCCTGAAATGCCTGAGTAAGCATCAGTCATTCCCTTTCAAATCAATCATTTCGTCTGCTGTGTTGCCTCTGTGTCATTGATCAGCACGGCTGGGCGGCAGCAACATGGGCAGATGCCCAGTAATAGGATTGCAGGATCAAATGGGAGGTCTAGTTTGAGTTCTTTGAGGATTCGCCATTCTTCCTTCCAAAAAGGTTGTATTAGTTTGCAGTCCCATCAGCAATGTAGAAGTGTTCCCGTCTCTCCACATCCACACCAGCATCTGAAGTTTTGTGATGTGGGACATTCTCACTGGGGTTAGGTGATGTCTCAGGATGGTTTTGATTTGCATTTCTCTGATAATTAGGGATGATGTGCGTTATTTCATTTGCTTGTTAGCCATTTGTCTATCTTCTTTAGGGAAAGTTCTATTCATTTTACTTGCTCAGTGATTGCAGGCAGAATGGAGACCAAAGACACTGTTCTGGGCAAGGGAAAACACCACCAGAAAAGGGGAAAAATTAAAAAAGTAAGCTGAATGAGGCAAAACAAAAGAAAGTCAGCTAGTTTAACTTTAAACCAGCCACTGCTAAATTTCTTATCTAAGCAAGTTCCCTGCTTTTCCTAGAACTCTGGTCTATTAGGGATACAGCTTACAAACATCCCTGCTTGGTCTATAAACACTTTGGAGAAAACAATGGCCACAGAAGATGTGATGGTAAGGCCTGGAAAGATACATTAAGTAAGCTATTTCCTGCCCAGTAAACAGACAAAGCAAATACCCATTGTGGAGATTTGTATTTGTCTGGAGCAGAGGGAATAGCTCAAGGCTTGAAATATGGGGAGGAGAGCTTATATCCCTTATCAGAGAGGAAGACCCTCTGTAGTGGTGATAAGAGGAAAATTCCTCTCTCCCACCTATTCTTCAGAGGAGACTGGAGCCAATGGCGTTTTACTCCACCACAGTGAACTAGCAAAGTTTAACACCTCCCTAGGAATCTCTGTGTGACCTCAGAGAGGAGGCTGCCCCTACACAAGGCTCAGGTTCTGGATTTCTCAAGACTGCTCAAATCCTTAAAGTTAATGATTATAGAAACAATGGAAGCTGATATGCTCACTCATAGAAACTGCTAAAGTCTTTGTTCCCTTTCTCAGCTTACCCTTTGGGATAATGAGCAAATAGTCTTCAATAAAAACTGACTGGAAATGACACTTGGGGCCACTGTTGGAATCCCACAAGTGATTGGTGGTCCCCTGAGTTCCCACCTTTGAAAAATCCATTCTGTGTGTCTTGTCTCTTTCTTTCTCATAGCTTCTAACTTTGTGTTTCTTCAGTTAGTCACAGCCAGATCCACAGGTCTTAACAGAACCTGCCCTGGGGCAGGACCCTAGCATGTGATATAAGGAATTGTTGGCTCTTTTTATGTTGATTAATTTGAGTTCTTTGTAGGTTCTAGTTATCAAGCTTTTGTCTCATTCATACTATGCAAATTTCCTTTCACATTATGTTGGTAATCTATTTGCTTTGGTTGTTGTTTTCTTAGCTGAACAGAAGCTTTTCAGTTTAATTCTCATTTGTTTCCTTTTGTTGTGGTTGAAATGGCCACAGAAGTCTTCTCCATAAAGTCTTTCCCCAGGCTGATATCTTCAAGTGTTTTTCCAATGCTTTCTTGGAATATTTTCATCATTTCATGCCTTAAATTGATGTCTTTTATCCATCTTGAATCAATTTTTGTGAGTGGAGAAAGGTGCAGGTCCAGTTTCAGTCTTTTACATGTGAATATCCAGTTCTCCCAGCACCATTTACTGAATAAGGATTCTTTCTCTCAGTGTATGTTCTTGTTTGGTTTATCTTTATCAAAATTAGGTAGCTGTAAGGTATTAGTTTTATCTCATGGTTTTCTATTTGGTTCCAGATATCTATGTCCCTATTTTTGTGCCAGTACCATGCTGTTTTGACCACTATGGTCTTCTAGTACAGCCTAAAGTCTGATAGGCTGATGCCTCCAGCTTTGTTTTTACTACTAAGCACTACCTTAACTATACAGCATTTTTTTCTGGGTCCATACAAAGCGAAGAATTATTTTTCCCAAGTCCTGAAAGTATGATGTTGGTATTTTAATAGGATGGCATTGAATACATAGATTGCTTTGGGAAGTATAGACATTTTAACAATGTTGATTATTCCCAGTGATGAGCATGGTATGTTCTTCCATTTGTTAATACCCTCTGCTATTTCTTTTCTTAGGGTTTTATAATTTTCATTATAATTTCTTTTTCTCTTTTGTTAGGTATATTCCCAGGTATTTCATTTTCCTTGAAGCTATGGTGAAGGGGGTTGTGTCCTTAATTAGCCTCTCATCTTGGCTGTTATTAGTGTATACAAAGGCTACTGATTTGTGGACATTGATTTTATATCCGGAGACATTACTGTATATTTGATCACTTCTAAGAGTCTTGTGGTTGAGTCTTTGGGGTTCTCAAGTACCCCAAAGTATGATCTCAAGTATAAGATCATATCATCAGCAAAGAGGGAGAGTTTGACCTCTTCTGCCCCTATTTGGATGCTGTTTATTTCCTTCTATTACCTGATTATATTGGCTAGAAGTTCCAGCACTATGTTGAATAGTAGTGGCTAAAGAGAACAACCTTTTCTGGTTCCAGTTCTACATGCAAAAGCTTTCAGTTTTACTCCATTCAGTAAAATACTAGCTGTGGGTTTGTCATAGATGGCTTTGATCCATTTAAGAAATGTTCCACCTATGTCTATATTCTGCAGGGTTTTAATATTAAAAAGATGTAGAATTTTATCAAATGCTTTTCTGCAACTATTGAGAGAATTGTATGGTCTTCGTTTTTGCTTCTGTTGATTTAGTGAATTATGTTTATGGGCTTACATATGTTAAACTAGCCTTGCATCTCTGGGATGAAACTTAATTGATCATGATGCATGACTTTTTTAATGAGAAGTTGCAGTCTATTGGCTATAATTTTGTTGAGAATTTTCACATCTATAGTCATTAGTGCAATTGGCCTGAAGTTCTCCTTTTTAGTTGGGTCTTTTTCTGGTTTTGACATCAGGGTGATGTTTGCTTCATAGAACATGTTGGGGAAGGTTCCTTGTTTTAGAATAGGTTCTACAGTATAGGTACAAGCT
>CAUYRH010061209.1:0-27732 GCA_963574655.1 Perodicticus potto | reverse complement strand
GGAGGAGACGGGGAAAGACCGGGAGAGGAACGGAAAGAGCATCTCTCTCCCCACTTGAAATCTCTCCCTCTACCAGGAGCTTTGGTGTTTTCTGTATTCTTTTCTGTAAATCAATTCTGTCTTACCACGGAGGGGTGGGGGGGGTGGGGAATAATGTAATGAAGAATAATAAAATACGTGTATTTATAAAAACAAAAAAGCAGATTTTTATTTCACATGACAAGAAGATCAGAGATAGAGAGAGTGCTAGGCTCATGATTCTCGCCATGTATTGTTCATATTCTCTCCCTTGCCACCTTCATTTCTGGAGACATTTTCATTTTCATTTTCTCTTTGGTTGGGCAGTGGTAGGTTCAGCATCACTGAACCAGTGGTTTGGTTCAGCAGTGGAAGGTTCAGCATCCAGATACAGCCAAGTTCAAATACAGATGAGGGATGACCTCCTTCATTGGAAAGATGCAGCACATTCCCAGCACATTTCACTGGCCAGGGTTAGACCATGTAAAGTTTCCTAAACCAATTTGCAAAGGAAAAACAGTTACCAGAGTTGGGTTAGACTGTTCAGACTTTGCAGGGGAAGGGATCTGGGGCATCGCCATAGTGGACAGCGGGAAATTAAATAGGCAAAGAGAAAACATCATAAACAAAAGCAATGAGACAGAAAAATCAGGCTTAGGAATGACAATATGAACAGAAGATACAGAAAGAAAAGGAAGAAAGAGAAGGGAGGAAAAATAATAGTAAAAAGTATCTTCTTTAGCACTTGTGTGGCAGGCCTTATGCCCAGAAATTTACATACATCCTCATATTTAATTCTCACTGTGACTTTGTGGAGAGATGGTATTATGCCTATTTTATAGATGACAATATTAAGGCTGATGGAGATTTGGGAGATTATCTAAATTTACATAGTTGGTAACTGGTGTAATCAGAATTTAATTACAACTCTCTTTGATTCCAAACTTCATATTTTGGGGACACAGGAATCTAAACCAACTAAAAAAATAGGGTACATGTATAGAAAACACTGAAAAAGGCCAGGGAGAAATGGGGTCTGTATTATGGAAGAATTTAATAACAAAGTAAGGAATTTAGATTTTGTTCTGGGAGCCAAAGGCCATATCTGAAAATCTTTGAGTGAAAACAAAGCTAAGACCAACACTGTATTTCAGGAAGAGTACCTCTGAGTGGTTTGTGGAATGGATTATGATGGGAAATCAGACATCTGAATGACCTAATGGCAAATCATAACAAGGACTTAAGTTAACGACAGTGGAGAGATGAATTTTGTAGGAATTTGGCAGCCAATTGTAAAATACAGGGGGTTAGGGAAGGGGAGGGAAGGAAGATCACTCAGCACTTTGACGTCTTAATGGATGGAGACGTTGCTCACAATAGAAGCTAGATCAACAGGAGTTGTCTGTTAGCTGGTGGAAGGAAGGACAAGATTTTGTGCAAACGTTGTGTTACTGTCCTTCAACAGAACCTTGATATTCAGGACAAGATGACACAGCAAAACAGGAAAGACTGATGCTAAATACTGCCAGAGAACAAATACACGACTTAGTCATGTTTTTTTGTTTGTTTGTTTTTGCTTTTGTTTTTGCCTTTCCAAATTTTTCTCCAATTTCTTCTCCTTGGTTCCTTCACCGTTTGGCACTGCTCTATTAGAAAGTGGAAGAAAACATTCAGACAATATACAATTTAAATAAGTGCATTTTGCTACATGTCAGTAAAAGTTTTGACTACTGCAGAAGTTTGCCTAGGTTTCCATAAGGAAACCTAATTTTAAAAAATTGAGATTCACAAAAATAAGTATGTGAAGGTTATATATGATATGTGAAAATATCCCTTTCTTTTCAAGGTAGGTGGCCCAAAGACCTCTTTTTAATACTTCCCCCAAAACATGACTTAATTTACAAACACACACCTAAAAATGTTACTAGAAGTTGTACAGCAATACTATTCTTATTGTGCATATAAATAATAAAATAAAATTTGGGTCCTTGTTAAGATTTCATTTTACCCCGTGTTCTTTGACAATCACAATCACAGTTAGGAAACCCACAATTTTTACTATTATGACTCCTAAATTTTAACCTAACTTGAGATCCAGATGCCAATCAATAAAAGAGTATTAAATTCTGATTGAGCAATGTTATAATAACGTACATATTTCTAATTTTTATTACCTCGCATGCTGTATTGGCTTTCCATTGCTGAGTAACAAGCTTAGCAGCTTAACACAACACCCATTCGCTGGTTCACAGTTCCGTAAGTCAGAGTCCCATGTGGCATGACTAGGTTCCCTGCTCAGGACAGACTAAAATCAAATTATCAGCTCACTGAGTTTGGCAGTTCTGGGGAAAAGCCATTTCCAAGTTCATATTCCTCGGAGACAAAATTCAGTTTCTTGCAGTCGTAAGACTAAAGTCTTGTTTTCCTTGCTACCTACTGGCTAGCATGTAGAGGCTGTTCTCAGACACTTTCCATGTGGCCCCCATACGCTGGTCAGAGGCTCTTCCAGGCCAGCAGGAGAGCATCCTTAGGACACCTGTTTGTACCATCATCTAAGAAAACCCTTTGTTTTTAAAGAACTCATGTGATGACGCTAGGTATACTCAGATAATCTCCCTATTTTAATGTCAGCTGATCAAGAACCATAATTAAGTCTTCAAAATCCTTGGCCATTTAAAATAATATGATCACAGGCACACCCTGAAGAGGAGAACATCATGGGCCATCTTAGGATTCTGCCCACCACACATGCTAATAGCAAAAATTATTAATATAATAATTAATTATTAATTATTGGCTAATAGCCAATAATTTTTGCCATTATTTGTGTTATTATTTTTAACAGCTTTTATAGTTATTACAGATTGCTAATACGTTCTGAACAACTTGTCCCTTTAGTAATTCTCCAATGTGCTTTTTCTTTTCTTCCATTTAACTTTTTAAAATTATTTACCTTTTGCCTTGCTCCATTCTGGTACACCTCTCTGTGTTTTTTCCCCTTCATTCCTCCTACATCATTCACTCCATCCATCTCCATACGCTTCCTCCTCTGCCTTCAAGTAAAGATACTGTCATTTTGCGTCTGTTTTACACCCAGGTGCTCTGTAATTAGTTATAATCACAGGTTGCACTTCCGTAGTGCCTCTCATCTAAACCTCAACGCTTTTAAACATTAATTATGCCTCACAACGTCTTTGTGAGGATGAGGCCGGTGATTATTCCATTTTACCAATGGGAAAACTAAGACTCAAGGGAAGTTGAGTGTGTTCTCTAAATCATTCAGTTAACAGAACAAGGAGAGAGGTTGAAGCCCAGCAGTGTGTCTTCCCTGCCTCTGTGAATTCTCAGGGAGTTTTTAAAAATCTCTCCCAATGCCCCTCACTTTGGAGGATAATGAAGTGTGACCTTTATTAACGGTGTCTCTGCTGCCGGCTGGAATCTGTGCCGGGAATCTCGGCAAGCAGCCTCTGGTGACTTCAAGGCCTGACTCTATGCAGGGAAGCTATACAGGTAAAAGTACAGTGGTCGGGCCTAATTGAGGAGTGAAGAGTCAGACATAATAGTCGCAAACCTCTGAATTAAAAGGGGCCTGGACACCATGTAGTTCTCACTTAACTAGTGATAAATGAGGTCAGTGGAAGTAAAGTGGCTGGAACTTTATGCTAGACTGAGCGCAGAGCTGAGCTGCATCACTCTAGGAGCTGGGGCGCATAGAGCAACGGCCTCCTTTCCCGCTGTGTCCATACCGCCTGTGCCGCTCCTCTCTGCTCTCCACTATCCCCTAGAGGCCGGGGGAGAAAAGACACCCACCCAGCAGCCAGGGTGTTGGCACCGGCTAGGAGTATAATATACGGCTCTGAGTTTAGGGTAGGAAAGAAAGGAATGACCTTGAAATGTATTTCAAATTTATGTATACCTAATACATGTCCTAGAGATGTATGAGGAAATTCTATCTCCCGGTTGAAGGGGAAGCAAGCCCTTTGTTCTGTATTTGTGGCTTAATTCCTGTTCTTGCTTTTTAAAGGGAGCTGTTCTTACTTTTCTATTTCCCACTTTCTGTTTATCTTAAAATATTTTTCTAATCTCCAAACTCTATCCAATCCTAACCACCGTAACTTTGCCCCAAAACAGAATGTTTGAGGGCAAGAGAAAAAGTACCCAATCTAATTCAGGGGGAACACAATTAGAATGAGTCTAAGCTTTGTGAGTTTCTCAATCTCTTTAGCCTGCTAGCCTATAACAAGGAATGGGCATTGGTTACAAGAAGATTTATTTTATAATTGTGAGACTGTCTTTCTTCAAGAAGGAAGTACTTGTTGAGGGACTTTTCACAGAAAGCACACACACATACATACATCTCTCCCATGGAAAAGTAGCAGTTGGGTAAATATTTCATGTGCACCGGTGGAGGCAAGAAGGTTATCCTGTCAACAGTTCACAGGCACCCAGTGCTCAAACCAGAAAACTGCAAAGCAGCTTGAAAATGGTAGAATTTGCAGTTTTATTGCGCCTGAAATCTTTAAGTGAACCTGGCTGTGACCTTTCTTGATGATAGTCTTAAGATTCTCCTTTACTACTCAGGAACTGAAACATGAAGTATGTGAAAATTCAGAAAAGTCTTGTATCTGTTCACTTTAAAATTTTCAGAAATAAAGTTATATTTTAGAATAGTCATTATTTCTACCATCAAATACCTTTTTTAAAAAAATTTCTCTCTGCCTGGATCTACGGCTACTAGGGCCTCCTAAAATACTATTTATTTCTAAATGAATTTGAAAATGTAGTATAAGCAAATGATCTTCATGGTTTTTTTTAATTAAATTGAACTGTCAAAATTTGAAAATGATTACTTTTCAGCTTAAAGCCTTCTGGAGATCACATTCTCATTTTCCACCTGAACATACCCTAAAAATTAGGTGTACATGAGGTATCCTAAAACACAGATAATGATTAATTTTGAGATGCCATTTTCAAAATAATAATTATGGCCTATTATTTGTACTTTTTAATATGAAAAAGGTGTGATTTGGAGGCACATTTACTAACGTGCTCTAAATTATGCTATAAAGTCATTAATATTCTTGTTCATACAGAAGAACATTTAGAATTGTAAAATACAGGACATGGATCTATATTCTAGATTTTGCCTTCTACTTTGCATAATTAAGTGCTAAAAAATCATACTTTTGCAAACTATTAAAAGACATGGGGGAAACTATAATAATGTTCAGTGAAAAGTTCAGGACAGCCTTTGGGGGCTTCTTGCCCTTCACAAGGTTCCTCCTGGTGCCCTCCAGCACCTACAAAGTAGAAAGCATTATGGTTTGGGTGCTGGACTAGCTGATTAATTCCACCACCAATTCTGGTTTTGCACTCTTCTTTCACGTTATACAACTAGCAATAAGGGAGCCTTCCTTAACTCAGTAGACATTATGTAAAGTGCCCATTCTCATCATTGTAAGTAAAGCGAGATAAGAGCTATAAGCATTGGAAAGGAAGAGAGGACCATTA
This sequence comes from Perodicticus potto, assembly GCA_963574655.1. Classification (NCBI taxonomy): domain Eukaryota; kingdom Metazoa; phylum Chordata; class Mammalia; order Primates; family Lorisidae; genus Perodicticus; species Perodicticus potto. The sequence continues at coordinate 22,203 of CAUYRH010061209.1, read as the reverse complement.
TTTTCAGATGATATGATTGTCTGTGTACTGAAGGATGTGCATCAGTTGTATGCAAATACCATATCATTTTGCATCCGTAACTTGACCATCCACCGATTTTGGTATCTGGTATGGGGGGTGGGTGGGAGGCAGTCCTAGAATCACTTCTCCCAGTGTACTTAGGAAGGACCATAATGAACTGTTAATGCATGCAACTTCTATCTCAAGAGAATTATGCTGAGTAGAAAAAGACAATCTCAAAAGATTAAATACCATATGCATCTGTTTATGAAACATCCTCAAAATGAAATCATAGCGATAGAGACGAGTTTGTGGTTATCAGGGCTTAGGGATGGGTATGGGATGGGCGGGTGGCTATGAAGGGGTAGCAGGTGGGACCCCTGTGGTAATAGGGTGGGAATAATTCACTATCTCAAATATAGTTGTGATTACACACAACTAAAATTGTATACAACTGTAAACGCACACACAGATACGCAAATGATTGTGAAACTCTTGAAATCAGAATAAGTTCTATAGATTGTACCAGTGTCAATTTCCTGGTTTAGTGTACTATAATTATAAAGTACTATGGCTTTATTGTTCCACAGCATTGTAGGAGATTGGTAAAGGGTTCTTAGGACCACTTTGTACATTTTTTTAAGACTCACTATACATCTATACTTATTTTGGAATAACAGTTAAATGCAATACATATTTAAAAAACACATCTTTCAAAGAACTCATACAAAAATAATAATACATACCAAATGCATTAGTTTGATTGTGTTAGGAAGTTAATAGATTAGATAGATAGATAGATAGATAGATAGATAGATAGATAGATAGATAAAAACAAAAAAGAACATTATCCTGGTCAATGTTCATAGTAGGCCATATACCTAGGCATACAATAACTCAGCCCTTTGTACCTCTGTTAAAAGCAAAAATCAGGACACAAAACTTTTTGAGCACAATAATCTTAACTTTACAACAAAATCTGTTTGATTAGTAAAGGCACTGGAAATAACTATGTTAGGAAGAACTATGTCTGAATGTTGGCATTAAAGGTTATTTTTTTTTCTTTTATATTTTCCAATATTCTATAGGGAGCTTATGTGCTGTTATCATGAGAAAAAAATAAACATTATTTAAAGAAATTTAACATTATAAAGATTATTGCAGATTAAAAATATACAGGGTGCCCATGAAGTTCATGTGTAATTTTAAATTACGCACTATTTGAAATTGCACATGAACTTTATAGATACCCTGTACATATACAAATTCTATTTACAGTAACAAGTAAATATATGTCTTCCAATCTGTTATCTTTAATATCTTGCTCAGATAAATTCACACATTCCTAGAGTTTAAGGATGCCCAAATACAAAAATATACTCTTCAAACTTGGTGTCTCACCTATACTCCCTTTTTCCAATTGCTTACTGCATATCTCTGACTAGATGTCCACCTGGAATCTCAAACCCTGTGCAACTGAATTCAAAGCACATCTTCCTGCCATATTTTTATAAATGGCTTCCTCAAACTTTTAGGCCATGTAAACAGCAAGGGTGAAATAACGTAATCACTTTCATTAGCCAATGTAGAAAATGCACAGAAAAGAAATATTGAAGTTTTCTGCTGTGTCTGGGAATGCATCAGTGATGAAAAATTAAGACTTTAAGGGTGGCGCCTGTGGCTCAAAGGAGTAAGGTGCTGACTACATATGCTGGAGGTGGTGGGGTCAAACCTGGCCTGGGCCAAAACTGCAAGAAAAAAAAAAAGACTTTAAGGTGAACAGGCCTTGGTCAGGTACTTTGAGGTGAAAGTGCATGATGTATTTTGAGAACGTCAAATCCCTTTGACTAAACCAATCTAGTGTTTATAGGGATTGGCCATGAGCATAAAAGACAGCCTGGAGCAGATCTCAAGGGTCTTACAAGTCATACAAGAAGTAGGAACTTCATTTTTCAATAGCGAAGAACTACCCAAGAAATTGAAGCAGATAAGTGGGGTAATTCACTTTGTAATTCAGAAAGACAAGCCCAGTTGTTAGTTATTAATTGAGGATGGTTTAAAGAGACCAGAGGCCCACTGAGGTTGCTATTACTGTCCAAAGACAATGAAAGTCTGGACTAAATTGGGGATGTGGGAAGCGGATGGAATCGAGAGCCATCCAGCACGTAGGGTTGACAGGATATGATGATTAACACACCCTCCCATGACGAATGTAGCAGGTGAGAGAAATGGAAGTAGCAAGGATGACGGCATGTTCTGGCCTGTGCAACTGGTATCATTAATCAAGTCATTACCGTCACTGCTTTGAAATATATTCCACATACCCTCCTTCGGTTTCTATTGCCATCAGGGCTGCTCAGGATCTGATTGCTCTCCCCTGACCACTTCAGACATTTTAACTGGTATCCAAGACTCCAGTTTCCTCTTCAGTCTTTCACTCTATTGTACATGCCACCACCACTACAAACTTTAAAATATTACAAATCAAGCCACTCGAGTGAGGGGGAAATCTTCAAAAGCTTGCTATAGCTTACAATAACCACATTAACTTGTTGGCATGATCTCCACATCCTCACCAATCACAAAATCTACCTCCCATAACATATTTCATGCATCCTAATCATAAAGGAAAATATTGATACTTTAGACCTCATTCAGATTAAGAACTCTTCTTCATCAAAATATATCATGAAGATAATGTACCCAAGGTTCATCCAGGTTGTCATATATTACAGAATTTTCCTCTTTCTAAGCCTGAATAACATTTCATGGTATGTTTATGCCACATCATCTTTATACATTCATCAGTGGGCATTTAGGTTATTTCCACACTTGGCTTTTGTGAATAGTGTTACAAGGCAGAAACGAGTGCCAGTATCCCTTCAACCCAGAAGCAGGATTGCTGAATCATATAGTAGTTCTATTTTTAACTTTTTTTTTTTTGCAGTTTTTGGCTGGGGCTGGGTTTGAACCTGCCACCTCCAGCATATGGGGCTGGCGCCCTACCCCTTCGAGCCACAGGCGCCGCCCTATTTTTAATTTTTTTGAGGCATCTCCATACTGCTTTCCATAACAGCTTCACCATTTTTCCTTCCTACCCACAGTGTAAAAGGGTCCCTACATTCTTATCAACACTTCTTATCTTTTATTGTTTTGATAGTAACTGTGCTAACAGGTGATATCTAATGGTGGTTTTATTCTGCATATCCCTGATGATTAGTGGCATTGATTTAAAAAAAAAGAAAAGACGACATTAGGAGTGTAAAAAAGTAACCCACATAGTATAAGACATTTGGAACACACAGTTAACATCTAGAATTTATTAAAAATATTCTTAACCAGTATGAAAGACATAGATAAGAGAAAAACTGTAAAAAGTTTAAATAAGAATTTCACACAAAAATATCTAAATCAGCAGTTCTCAACCTTCCTAACACTGTGATGTATTTTCACTGTTACAAAGGGGTTGCAAAGCACAGGTTGAGAACCGCTGATCTAAATGGCCAATAACTCTGAAAACATGATTAATCTCAATCATCATTAGTAGCAAATTCAAGCTTTAGAATAAAACCAAAAGTTGGTGAAAAGCAATAGCAACTTAAATTTGTATACACTGAGTATGTAATTCAGTCCAATCACTTTGGAAAACTATTTAGCAATATTTTACAAATGTAAAAATACCATACTTATAAGATGCCACTCTTCTCTGCTATTCTAAATTTCTGCATTAATGCACAACGATTTTCCTCCCAAATTACAGGTTAATTTACTAATGTGATTGAGTTCATTGCATTTTTTCAATTCAATTCACTGTGCTTGGGTAACCTTAATGAAAAGCAATTATTTCCAGTGATGTGCTGAAAAATGTTAAACCAGCTTTCGAAAAGTAAATCCCTGTTTTGTAGCCTTTGCCAATTTCAGCGATGTAAATACTCCCACTACGGCCAATTTCAAAATACCAACATGATGTCACTGACAGTAGAGTTGGGTGAGGCATTAGTGTTCTATTACCATCATTGAAAAATTGGCACAAACTTCATAGTTTAAAACAACACAATTTCATTATCTTATAGTTCTGTAAGTTGTTAGGTTACTAAGTTAAAATCAAAGCTTTAGCAGGGCTGCATTCTTTCTGGACTCTCTAGTAATCCATTCTCTTGCCCTGTCTTCCATCTTTTGGAGACCACCCATGGTCTTCTGGCTTTTATTTTGAAAGCTAGCAATGGCAGGGTCAAGCCTTCTTCACATGGCATCTCTCCTAGCCTCTTTCATCATCCCATCCCTCTCCGATACTCACCAGGAAAAGTTCTCCACTTGCAAGGAGTCAAGTGATTAGATTGTATTCACCTGGCTAATCCAAACTAATCTGCCCATCTGGAGTTTGCTAACTTCTCATCTCATCTCCAATGTCCCTTTTTCCATGGAAGGTAGCAAATTCCTAGGTTTGCAGGATGAGGATGTAAATGTGTCTGAGGGCCCATTTCTCTGCCCACCAGAGGAAGTCTTGTTAACAATTGGATCTCTTGAGTCAGCATTGGCTCCAGCATGCCACTGAATCCCTCCATGTTCCCATGTTTTCAGGATATACCACAGAGTACTTTGACTATGAGGTATATAGTCATCGATAGTTAAACATTTGTATTATCAGATGCACATCAAAAATCACATCCAAAAATTAATTCACAGTACTTCAGCCACCATTAGTGTATATTAATGAAAATGCATCATGGGATGATATGTGCGTAGCGACAAAAATTATAAATATAAGGACACAATCCAAAAGTTCATCTTTTATCACTTTCATATAATTAAATGAATTTTCTGGTCATCTATCTTGCGTGAAACATGTTTGTATGATCTTGCTTTTATTATGCTCACATATTTCACTGCAAATAATAATAATAAATGACTATCCCAAGAAAGAAGAAGTAGTAAGTCTGTTCTTAAACTTCCAAAGTCATCACACAGAATTGGAAATCAGAAATTATGGATACTCATTCCCTGGATTTCTCTGACTTGCTGTGTGGCCTTTTTGCAGGTTCTTAAATTCTTTGTAACTCAGATTATTTATCTGTAAAATAAAATAGGCAGAGTGATAATTATCTGCTGCCTGATGAGGCTGTTAAATAACTAGAGACTACACTTTGAAAGAGAAAATAAGAACCTTTGCGTTGTCAATTACCATAACAATGCTATTTGCCACAGGTCGGCAGTGACTGTAATTGCTAGTGCATAGAGCTGTTAGGCTCTCTGTGGACATTCCCAGCAAGTCTCAGTTGCCCCTGACTCACAGGAAGTAAACCCACTCTTGTAGGGAACATAAGTTGTATTTAACCCTCAGTGAACCGTAGCACTCCCATTTCATCCATCTCTAATGCCCTGCCGTGATCACAAGAAGGCACATTCCAACATATCAAAAGATCATTTAGCACAGATTCCCTTTTTTCCTCAGGTTGCTAAACTAAGGTCCCCTTTACAAATGTTCCTAAGACCATGGAAAGGGGGAAAATATTGCACTGGCTTAGAAAGAGACCCAGAGCCAAACGAGGAAAGACAAAAATTCTAGTCCTTCAACCCCTCATTCCTACAGGAGCTACCCAAATATCCTTCTCAGAGATATCGCTCCTAGGTATATGAATAGATTCTTCTTCATTTAATTCAGTTTCTTTGCTTGCAACCAAATATTGCAACACATTTGGAATGAGGGAGAACTTGGTCTAGAAAATCAACTGCCTACCTTAATGGGTAGAAATTTTAACTTTCTTTTAACAATATAATAAATGAAGTGTGAAGAGTCTAAGATTTTACAGTACTTAGAAGCTCACAAGTTAGCCTGCTATTGTTGCTGGCAGACGCGTGACACTCCTAGATCAGAGAAAAAGGACAGCTTGTTACTCAGACCAGTATCCTAGACTGTCAGTATTCTTTCTGGTTCCCCAACCCCATTTCCCACAGAGTCAGTTAATAACTTAACTTTCCTGTCAGTATTACAGGAAAGAAGGGAACCCAGATCTTTTTGAGTGGGCAGTAAGTCTGCCTAACTTTTGCCCCAGAGGGAAATATTACCTTTATTTTACTATATAATAAACAAATTCTTCCTTTGCTTCAGATGGAAACACTATCTTCGTTCACACTACAAACAGTCTTGACAAGATAGTCTAAATAAATGTCTTCAGTGCCTCTATTTACAACACCTGCAAAAATTCAAAAGCCCCAAGAGAAATGTAGCTGGCCCAACGATCAACAGAGAAAGAATATGCATATTTGCATAAGCAAATTTAGTAACTGCTTAGTGAGTAGCTGCCCTTTGTCTGATTAAAAAAAGACTTACATTGTCCATTGAAACTTATCATAGCCTCAATATTTAGATCTATTGTAAAACAGAGAATTGTTGATACACATGTATCAGTTTTAAGACTGATTATTTAGAAAGATGTAGTATTGAGATGATTGTGAACACTTTTTTTTTTCCAAAGAATATTATCAGAATATTACCCTTCAGAAACAGTGACCTCCAGTATGACTCCTATAATAATGGTTGTCCAGAAGGATGGGCATAACAAAAAGCAGTCTGTCTCAAGAAGGTGTCAGAAAGAAGCTACTTTTATCAGGTAAGGGATGTGATTCTCAAGGACATAAAACTGACCATCTTAAGGCACTATTTTTTCACATCAAAATCATTTTATGTATCCAAGTGAGCTTCTAATTATTAAAACTGTGTCTGGGGGGAACGTTTCTAAGGGAGAAATACACACTATAGGGTGGGTCAAGATGGAAAGGATTTCCATTGTTCTGCGTTACCACATCTTTCTTCCAAATTGATTCTCTCTATATATTTACATCTCCATTAGAAAAAAAAATCGTCAAAGAAGAAGAACACAGTTGGCAAGTTCTTTAGTGAGTTCCCCATCTCACTCAAAGTCAGACCAAAAAGCTTTGCGATAGCCTTGTGGGACTCACCTGCTCTCTGACCTCACTTCAACCCAGTCCCATCACATCTTGGCTTTTCCTTGAACACACCAGAACTGTTCTTGCCTCCTAGCATTGGTGCTGTTTCTACTTGTGCCTGAATTCTTCTTCCCCCAGATAGCTACATGGGCAGCCCTTCACGTCTTTAAATCTTGGTTCTAATGTCACTTTCTCAAGGACACTTACTCTGACCTTCCTATTTAAGAATCACTATTCACATTCCTTCCCCTTCTCATGCTTTTGCTCCTCTTGACTTGCTGTATATTTTTTCTTTTTCCATAGCACTTGTTACCTTCCAATATTGCTACATGTTATATTAAGTTTTACTTATCTCTTACTTGTCTTCTGTCTCCTCTCACTAAAATGTAAGCTACATAAGGGCGGTGATTTTGTGGTTGTATGTTTTTAATTTTTTCTTTCTTTTTTTTTTTTTTTTTTGTTTGTTTTTTGAGTCTTACTCTGTAGCCCTGGGTAGAGTGCCACAGCATCACAACTCACTGCAACCTCAAACTCTTGGGCTCAAGTAATTCTCTTGTCTCAGCTTCTCGAGGAGCTGGGACTACAGGTGCCTGCCACAACACCCAGCTAGTTTTTCTATTTTTATTAGAGACAGGGTCTTGCTTTGTTCAGACTGCTCTCAAACTCCTGAGCTCACGTGATCCACTCATTCCAGCCTCCCAGAATGCTAAAATTACAAGTGTGAGCCACCATGCTGGGCCAGACAGTGACCTCGTTTTTTGGGGGGGGGGCATTAACATATTTCAAGTATCTAAACTAAAGCCAGCCACATAGGAGGCACTCTGAATTGGATGGGATTACATATATAAGATACTTAGCACACTGCCTGGTTGAGCGAGAAGGCACTATTGGCAACATGGAAAATATGAACCGTGATATGAGCCCTAACATAGAAGAATGCTGAATTCCATCCAGGACAAACATTCTTAGATGTCTTTCCTGAGTTAAGAGCCTTAGGATGAAGAGAGATATTTTCTTCCAAATATATTACCAAGCTAAAACTTAGAGCATTGAAGTTCATAATGTTTCAACTTGTCACTTCCCATGTAGAAGAATTTTGTGTCACCTGCAAATCTGGCGACCTCATCCTTCATTTTATTTCTCTTCCAGATAATTAAAAGAAAAAAGTATCTTAAATAAATCATCCCCAAACTAATTCCTAGGTTATATTTGTTTACCCTTATCCTACGGAAAGCTAACCGTTTATCATGTCCTTTTATTCAAAACTTAGACAGAAAAACTGAAGATTCAGTCCTGCCAAGGATCATCCCCAAACTTTGGCCTTTCTGAGGAAAAATACAGGTTTGGGGTAAAGTTCCAAACTCCCCACTCTGTGCCTTTCTCATAAGCCTGAGCTTCTTACAGGTAACAGGGGACCTCAGGGTAACAAAAGTGTACTTCAGCCGCCCCCCATCCCCGGGGCAGGTAATGAGGTTGGTAGGAACTCCAAGAATTTATGTTGTGCACAAGACATTGTGCTCTAGAAAATACCAGTGCAATAACACATGGTTTGAAAACAGTTATAGAATATTAATGCAAAAAAGGCAGGTTACAAATGCTAAATAAATGTAGAGTAAAAGACCAACAGAAAATAATAATTATAAGGAAGGAGCAGGTGCCAGCCTTTTAGTCCTGCAGAGGTGGTAGTAGGAACCCTAAATGCTTTCGGTTTTTCTTAGTCAAGGCACAAATTTAAGATGGTTTAGTCCAAAACAGACAGATAATCTTGTGGGACCCAGGCTAGTGGGACTCTTCAGGTGACTGAAACCAGGGACTGGACAGTGTTTAGAATCCCAGAAAGTGTCTCTTCTCTCAGTCTCTCATCTATCTTTTCTTCAAAACCTCATTTTTCTCTCCATAATGACCTGCTCGCCCAGCTTGGGTTAGATATCTTTCCCTTCCTTCTGTTTTCTTCACCCTCCTCTCCCAAACAACTGTGGCCCTTTCAAATGCGTCTGACCTGGGAGAGAGCATGGGTGTGTGGTGGTGTTGAATTCTACGGAGTTAGGATTCTTGCAGGTTGCACAACTACTCAAAGGCTTTACATTCCCCCTTCCTCGCCCCAAGCCTACAGAAAGAACTCTGTGGTCCTTTGCCCTCTTCCCATGAGGTCTCTGTGTGCCTCATTGTGAAGTACAAGGATGGCATTTTTCAAGTCCTTGGTAGGATTTCCATAGCTGCTTCTTCTAGACTCTTAGCTATAGTCAGCCCATATCATAGTAGGGTCTTAACCGGAGCCTGAGCCTCTTACCTCAATTTAGACATTGACTAAATCTGGCATATTTCTTTTCCCACCAACTAGTAAAGGAAGTTGTAAGTAAAAAGTGTCCAGGACTACACTAGCCACCAAGTTTATGAAAAGAATAAGAGAAGCTCATTCACCTTCATTAGTAGAAGGGGATACAATTTTGTGTTTGAAAACCGCAAACCAATGGAAGAAGCAGAATTGTGGTAAGAAAAATAACAGCACAAAGGAGAAAATCCCAAAGTCGTGCTAACTCCTCAAATACCGTTTAGAAAAACACCACTGTCCCAGGGCATCAAAGGGAAAGCAGCTGTTGTTGGTCTTACGTATATAAAATATAAAAATGTTCAAGGAAACAAAATTAAAAGTAATTAAATAAAATGGCTTCTCTAGAATGTGACTTGAGACTGCAAGCTCGGATTTCCCTTGCATATTAAAGAACTCTGCAGGAAAGAAAACAATTAAGACTTAGCCTTGGTAAAGCTCATGAGTGTTAGTATTCTTTCCAAGTTTAAATTGATAGATGATTTTTAGTTCATTTAATAAAGAAATTGAACGAAACATCTTTTGAATGAGTTAAGTGTGAATTAAGGAGAAATTCTCATGCTTGGCAATAATTACGTTCATAAAATAATCTAGTTTTGTCAGGGTGTTGCTAATTTAAACAAGATGACCTACCCCACACATGACATTCTTGCGTTACTAGCAGATTCTTGACTAATGGCATCATAATTTCCAAAGGATATTCCAGAAGACAAACACGCAGGAGTGACATTATCATAACAGGCCCCATGGCCATCACTCACCAAGACCATCCCAGCCCTTCCACCCTTTCATTCAGAAAATAGCTTCCGGAAGGAATAAAAACTTAGCGACGAGGCTAAGGGAGTACTTGTAATAAACTGCAGAAAAACTGAACCTCTGTGTTTCTCAGAATCGCCATTTTACACTTGCAATTTTAGCAGAAGTCTTGACTTATTATGTTATCTTTACTTTTATGTTGCCTTGGGTGAGACTCATTTCCATCTTTCCCTTTGAGTCATGTCGAATGACCACTAATGGCAATGATGACAACATGGGATTGAGTCAGATTGTCCAGGGGAAAGCAAAGCTGCTGCCGCTGATTATCATTTCTCCAGATGCCATGGCAGAGTCCAAGCAGCAGTAGTTGTAAGTGGCAAGTGCAGGTCTTTTTCTAACAGCGGTGGGGAAGCTGAATGGAGAAAATCAACAGACAGCCATGTGCCCACTAACACAGAGTGAGCTGACACAGGTTACAAAGAGTCTTCAAGGAAGGGCGAGCAAGATGCAAAGAGAAGCCATAAACAAATTTACAGAGAAAAACTTGGTCAGGTTCCCCAATTAACAGTCAGGAAAGAATATATGAAGGGATGAGAAATCTAAATTAGTATGGTGCATCAGAGTAACAAAATCTTGGCTGGTATAGTCTCATTTAATCAATCAAACTGGTGTCATCATCTCTATTTTATGCATGGAAGTCCAGTGTTTCAGCAAGTTGAAGTGTGACTGTCTCACAATTACAGCGATGAGGCAGCCTCCCTGATACTTTAACTTTTACAGGGGTGTTGGGTTATGGCACTGTGTTTCCATGAAGGTGTGATGGTGACCACCAGATAAAGCCATGGGCTGGTGTGATCTCCCATAATGAGCATGGCGTTGCTACAGTCAACCGCAGGCGAGGCAAGCTCCCCAGATGGGAGCACGGAACTCTGGCTTGAACTGGAGGAGAAGGAACTTTTATTCCTCTGGACCTCACTGTCTTCATCTTCATCTTCAATGGGGATGGAGACCTCCCTCAGTTGGCACAATGCCCGCCACAAAGTGGCCAGGACATCAAAGGGACATACGGGGCCCCCAGCTCCAGGAGCAAACACTGTTTTGTACGCCTTGTCATCATCTCAGCGTTGGTGCTTTGGGCTTTTGTGGGCTGTTTCCCCTCCTTTTTTCCTACCCTAACCCCAAACTTCAACATCTTACCTCAATGTGTTGGTCCTTTTTCCACTCTCAGTGGAGCTACAGAGAATAAAAAGGAGTCGTGCGTCCACATCTGTGCCCTTGACACCTTTGTGGTGGTGGCATCTTGTTGGTAACCGTGGTGTTTTTCAGGTAATAGAACAACGAGGGGAAGGAACGGTTTCATGGCTGTCAGGTTGGCGCAGAGCAGGAGTCTCCGAATTCGGTCTTCTGCCCTTTCTACCGCCACGCTCAGCTGCACAGAGACCACCAGGTAACAGCGGTCGGTGTGCAGGGGGACAGACCCGTGAGCTGGCACTCCTCGGGAAAATCAGTAGTGAATCCTTGATCTGGGGAAGAAAATGTCTGTGGATGTCACCAGGGAAGTGTGAAAGGAAGGAACTAGAATGCTGGGACTCTACAGACACCTGAGATGGGGAGCTTCGGGGAAGCAGTCACCGAAAGCGCGGAATGCGGAATTTACTCATGGCTTCTTCTATCAAAAACAAAGTAGCTTTTTCTCTTAAGTCTCTTCCCCATCAATCCTATCTTCTCTGTGAGCAGAAAATGAAGTGTAAAACTCCACACCCCATCCCCACCATCACATCTATTGGTTGCTACTACATATTGTGATTAAGAAATAGAGGTATAGTGCCACACCTTTGGGGGGCAAAACACGATTGTAAGAGGGACTTTACCTAACAAATGCAACCAGTGTAACCTGGTTTCTTGTACCCTCAATGAATCCCCAACAATTAAAAAAAAAGAGAGAGATATTATGGGCCGCTCCTGTTCTCAGTGGGTAGGGTGCCAGCCCGAAGGGTGGCAGGTCTAAACCTGACCTTGGCCAAACTGCAACAACAACAAAAATAACTGGGCATTGTGGGCGCCTGTAGTCCCAGCTACTCAGGAGGCTGAGGCAAGAGAATCACCTAAGTCCAAGAGTTGGAGGTTGCTGTGAACTGTGATGCCAAGGCACTTGACCCAGGGTGACAGCTTGAGATTCTGTCTCTTAAAAAAAAAAGAGAGAGAGACATTTTACAGTTTACCGATACACATCCAGACTTGTTATTTCACAGTCCTAGCTGTGCATCCCTGCTAAGAAAGATTTGCTCATGCATTCCCGGCATCCTCTGTCTTTCCAAAAAGTGTCTTGCAACTTCTGTGCATCAGATAGACTAATCTCTAAGGGAGAAAAAGTTAGGATGAAGAAAAAGGGTTGTCTTCATCCACAAATCACTTAAAACTAACGCTTATATTTGTCAGTGTTGTAACTTCTGAGCTGCTCTCCAGAAAATGTGACAAGAGCAGATACATTGCCAGATTTGAAACCAATGACTAATACGCAATTTTGGAATATTTATGCAAGATGTCACTTCACATTAGCAAAAATATTTGAGGTTGAACTGACCCTAAAGACACACATAGGAACCATGACAATTTACTTAAAGGCATTTATTTTCAAAAACTGATCTACAAATAGCTCCAATTTACCTTTCCAGATAAAGATGACCTGAAAAAACAACACCATCAAACAAAAAATAGAAAAAGAACTGTTTTAAAAGAAGCATTTAGGTCAGAAAATTACGAGATAATTTTGTCTTTTGGCTCATAACCTTATTCTGAGGACAATTTCAAGGTTATGAGCTTTTTGAGAAAAGAGAATATCAACCAAATAAGTGTCTAGTTTTCCAAGATTTTCATGATTAATATGACAGTTTCTCTTCATAAGTGCTGAAGTATCTGTTTTAAAAACTTAATCTAACTACTCAAAGTTATAGTACCCTTTATTCAAATAAAACACACTCAGATTTTCAACAATAGTAGGTACCAACTTTATTGGCTTCAAAGCAATATAAATTTTTTAAACATACTAAAATTTTACTACTGTTTATCTCAGGATGGGAATTTGAGTGGGATTATTGGGATTTTTCATTTCTTTGGTGTTTCCTGTATTTTTCACATTTTCTGTGTTAAGAATGTATTTCTTTTATAATCAGAAAAAAATTAAGAATTTTTTGCAAAGTCAGCTTACTCTGATTGTTCTCTGGAAGTGTTAAGCAGTACAATTATTCTTTCTGAGAAAAATGAAAAAAACAGATTATCTTTCAGAAGGAAAAATAAGGCCTACATAAGAATTATACATAAAATCAAATCTGGCTGGCACCCTGTGGAAAGAATTGATTGTCTTTGAGTAACTTTTGTGATACAAAATATTAACTCAGAACATTTCAATTTTTTCCGCTCCGGGTGCCACAGTGACTTCCTTTCATTGACTACCAGGGAGTTCCGAGTACAGCAAGCTGTTCAGAAGAGGCATCTGAGACTGGTCCACCCAGCCATTAGCAGCTTCTCTCATGGTTCCCTTCATTATTTGCCTAGCACAGAATTCTTTTCTGGCCAGAAAAGCATTTGTTTATTAACTTTTCCTTGAAATGCCTATGTGTTTGAATTAAGGAAGATTTCCTTCTGGGAAAAAGCATGCAGGGAAGTTTTATAACACAAAACATTTGAGAAAATAGAAAAATTTTACTCGTTACATTTGCTACATTCAGAGTAATGTCATTTGCCTCACTTCGGACTTGGGTGAGCTGCTTCTTCTTTTTCTTAGGATGCTTTATTAGTGTGCATTTGTTAAAAATTATTCTACATGTTTGCAATATAATTTAAATGAATTTTACTGCCGTGACAACTTTCCTCTTCATTCTTTTGATATTGACTGTGATGGTTCAGGTAACAATAGAAAAGCTGATAATAACTATCATACATTGATGAATAAAAGTCTGGTTTTTATACTTTTCCCCCAATTCCATAAGGAACATCTTTTTTAAAGAGGCACAGACACGGTCATGCTATTTTGCCTGAGCTGGTCTCTCTCAAACTCCTGGCCTCTTGCGGTACTGGGATTACAGGCAGGAGCCGCTGTGCCTGACTGCAAGGAACAATTACTAAAGAATCACTGAGCCCTATTTCTCTGAAAATGTGATTCTATACTTTAGCTATATTTCATTTTATTAATTTATCTTATTAATAAATGCTACCTAAGTGTAAATCTTTGTATATAGAAAAGAAGAAAATATAAGAGACATATCTAGTGTAGTACCATTTCCTTAAGAAAATTTTAATAAAAGTTAAGACAGAATTCCTAGAAATCATTGCTTTTGCTTAATAAGAATGCTTAAGATGCTGATGGGGTGATTTTTGAAATTCACAGCATCATTGATTTTGGAAACAATTTCCTAGGCACTAAAGGAAAAAGGGCCAACCTACCTGTTCAGAACCTTTTATGTCTCTGAGTAAGCTGTGATCACATCAACAGTAGGAATGCCTTGTGACAGTCTCGTGGTTGTCCTCTAGGCCAACACAGAAACAAAAACACTGCCCATGTTGGCCCTGAAGAGGCTGGACAGTAACTTGATGAACTTGAATTAAATTTGAACAGTTCTTTTTATGAAGGTATTGACAGAAAGTATGCTTAAATTCTAAGGATTTATAACTCACACCTTCCCATCTCTCCTCTCATCTACCTTTCTGCCTTTAAGGGAATATTCTTATCTTTGGAGTCATAAGAGACGTTTCCAAGCAGATAAAGTTACACCCAGGCACACTGGAGCTGACTGACTCGCAAGGAATCAGGGACTATGAAAATACTGCGGTTTCACAATATATATTGAAAACAGTATGTTGATAATTTCTTTATTTTTTCCTGAGCCTTAACAAGGCATTCAGAATAACGCTACATGGATTCCTAAGCCTCTGGTTCCTCAAATAAGCTTACAAGGAAAAAAGCAGAAAGAATACTTTCAAAACAGTTTAAACTAGTTAAGAAAATTACAACTGAATGAGTGGTGCAATAATCACTTAATTCGGAAAGCCTAAAGTGTTCAGATTTGCTTTTAATTTCCCTGGATAAGAGATACTATGCTCTGAAATTACTTCCAAAAGATGTAGAAATTGGATTTCACAGATTTACTCTGCAATTCAAAAAGTTATATCAGTGATACCTGTTTTATACATTCTAACAAAAACTGTTTGATGATGTCTTTTTGGTTTGTTTTGTTTAATAGACTACTGGAACCCCTCTGCCACACTAAGTCACATCTCCAAAAATTGCTTTCAATTACACTTAGAAGGAATGGTACACCAGTTATTTCCAATAGCTTCTTACTTGTTACCAACTAAATCTTGATTTTTGGTTCTCATTATAATATTATTTTCTGTTTATTTAAGCTTCTGAAAAGTAATGTAAACAATAAAATCATAAAAGTGATCAGCCTGCTTTTCTTCTGGATCAATTTGTAATTGGTATAGCCCTGGTCACGGTTATTCTAAAACTACTATGCACCAATTGCCTACAGTGTGCCAGGCCCTATGCTCGGTACTGAGTAAATGAGAGTGTGAATTAGATGAATATTACCTCTGGTCTGCAGTGATCTAAATAGGAATACGTTTCTATTGAACCAATAACAGCCAGGAACAATGTGTTCTATGAAGAAATGTGTCATACTATGGAACTCCACAAGGGAGAATTAAACTTGGCTACGATTTTAGGAAAGGTTTTCTGGATGAAACTGTCCTTAAGTGTTCTCCAGAAAACTTTGAGGCCTAACGGCAGCTGTTCTCCAATGTTGGTTTTCTCCTTGTTCAACAATAATAGATACATAAAAACTCAGCATAAAGACTCTTTGTTTGTTGGCTAAAAAGTCAAATAACTTCATTTCTGGCAAGTGAAATAGGAGTAGAAATGTGTGGAACTTTTGAATGGTACCCTTGAAGGGAAATGCCATGATGTCACCTGTCCTCTCCTTTGTCTAGAATGTAATCATGGTGATGAGACATCCTGGAAAACGTGAGTAAGGGCAAGTGTGAGGACAAGCATGTAACAACAACAACAGAAAAGACTAGGAACTCTAATGATACTCAGGGCATAGCAGCCATACCAACTCAGAGAGAAAAGAAATTCAATCTTATTGACACCACTGTTATTTCTGTTCTCTGCTGTACACAGTGGGACATAGCTTAACGCTTCAGCCAACACCTTGGTAGAAGCACTGAGAGACACCTGTACTTCTAACTCATATAAGCTGGGAGATAATGAATCTGTTTGTTTTAAGCTGCTATGTCGGTGATGATACTGTTACAAAGCACAAATAACTAATGCAGAGGATAAGAGAGAGGAGTGTCAGACCAGAGGTGATGACAAAGCATCGAGTTATCT
The DNA here is from genome assembly GCA_963574655.1 of Perodicticus potto. NCBI lineage: Eukaryota > Metazoa > Chordata > Mammalia > Primates > Lorisidae > Perodicticus > Perodicticus potto. The sequence goes on along the minus strand of CAUYRH010061209.1, from coordinate 5,779 downwards.
CAGTAGTAGGTGAATGGAAAAAGTGAAGGAAGGGGGCAGTGCAAATGAGAATTTAGAGAATCACACTTTGTTACCTGTTGTATGATGACTAAGATGTTATATATGCAATGAACTTCAGACTTTACAGACACACAATTAAAACAGGTACTGTTGAGAGAACTGTTGATAGGGCATATACACAAAGATATGTATTAGATTGTTAATCAAAAAACAAGCACAAAAATAGGACATCTGTGTTTAGGATAAATAATTATAGCTCAGCTCTTCTGGAAGCACCCTAGTAAACTGATTAAATATGGTCTTTGTGCATTTCTGTGTTTATTCAAAGCTCTGTCACTTACCAGCCAAATGATAATGGGAAATTTTCTTTATTTCATTTTTCTTTTCTTTTTTTTTTTTTTTGTTTAAATAATTTTATTTGGTGAATTTCTTCCTCCCCCATCCCACTTTTTTAATGTTTTACTCTTTTTTTTTTTTTTTTGTGAGACAGAGTCTCACTCTGTTACCCGGAGTAGAGTGCCAAGGAGCCATATCTCACAGAAACCTCAAATTCCCGAGCTCAAGTGATCCTGTGCCTCAGTCTCCCAAGTTGCTGGGAGTACAGGCATGCACCGCCACACCTGGCTAATTTTTCTAGGAGGAGAGACAAGGTTCTCACTCTTGCTGAGGCTGGTCTTGAACTCCTGAGCTCAAGCAATCCAGGCTCCTTGGCCTCCCAGAGTGCTAGAATTACAGCTATAAGCCACCGCATCCATCCTGAGTTTTTGTTTCTTATCTATTAAATGTATTTTATTGCTTTGTATGGTTGCTATGATGATTAAATGAAATAATAGATGCAGAATATTTTTGGCTGCACCTGGCTCAAATACAGCTCTTTCTACTAGGCTTTCACAAGACAAACTTCTAATGCACAAAAATAATTGATCAAATGCATCTGAGGAGTGGAGGAAAATGTCACATAAGAAGTTTGAAAAGAGGAAGGTCGTAGAAGAACCTATTAAAAATAAAATGCCATCCATCTATAGAAGTAGAATAACACAAAACGAACTGAGAAAATTATGTCCCAACAGGGATGAAAAAGGGGGAAAAACCCAGTTTTAAAAGAAATGAGGTAAGGCTTGATTACAAACTTATAGAACGCAACGCTGAGTTTCAGAAATATGATCTCACTTTTCCCCTGAGGAGACACTGAATAGCCATCCATACCTCCTAGGAGCAACACATTTTTTAAAGTTTCTTTTCCTAACTGTGAGTGAAAAGTTTCTTTTCCATATTGTGGCTCCAGATGTAGCACTGGTTTTGTTTGGCCCCATACACAGTGCCTCTCACTTTTTCAAGAGGAAAGTAAAACTTCTTCCGCAGGTGTTTATTAATCATTTCAAGCTATCCTTTAAAAGCAATAAACAATGCACATATGGTGATTAGGATGGAATTATTTTTCATGGGAAAATAAAGTCTGGCTCAATATGTGTTGGATCCATACTCACAAGGAAAAACCCACAATGTAATTCTCTATCCTTTTATGAAGAAGAATGAAAAATCACCTGTTTTAAAGATATGGAATCCTGATATTTGGGTTAATTAACACTTATACTTATCCAAATAAATTTCAAGAACTAGTTGGTACTTGAGAATGTATTTTTTAGATATTTTAAATTAAAAAGTCATATTTTATGAAAGGTAAACAAACCAAAACACTAAAAGGTTGAATCTCATGGAAACTCTGGTCTTATGAAATACAAATAGATTTTAAAGTTAAAAAGCGTTCTCTTATATCTAAAATTTATTTTAAATTTATACATATGAAAATATCTGTAATGTTTATGAAATGCCCAGGTGTTTACAACCACTAATAAATGAAAATGTTTGCAGAACTTCCCGCCTTTAAGGAAGAACATAAAATTTACATATACTTCCCACAAAAAACTGAAGAATTTCAAGTAAACCACATATTTTGAAAATAAAGTGGTATGTGCAATTCACAGATTTTAGAATAAGCTAGAATTTGTGATCTTGATCCACACAACACAAATAACTTTTTAACTACAGCATATTGTGTTCTATTGAATCAGATACGTTATTTTCTCAGGATTAATAATTTTTTTGGTCCAAAAGTTTACATTTTAGGTTTTTGTTTGTCAAAACATTCATTCGTTCAGAAATGTGTCTGTCCTTCAGACCACATACCTAAATGCCTATTGTAAATCCACACTTTCAACTATATAATAAAGGTTTTTATATCTCACCATATTTTCCAAGGCAATTATTTCTAAGTAATGCTTTAAATGTTTGACAATATTTAAATGATCGCATATTTAGATTTGATCCGATGAGACTGGTATCTAACTTATCTTTTATACTTTCAAAGAACTTTTGGACAGATTGTCAGTTGCAAAATTGTACATAGTTTAGTATGAGGATTGGTTCTGTATCTTGATTACAGTAGCCTATTTTGAATAAATAAGTCTTAGTATTTTTACATTACTCTTGAATTAAAAATATCTAGAAATAAAGCATGTTTCATTTAGTCTTTAGCAAATACTCATTTGCGTAGTTTCTTTTGGTGGCTTAGTTGCCAAACATTTAGGTAAATGATAAATAGATACTCATTGAGGAATTAAACTTTCCTACAGGGTGGTCTTGATGTGAGTCAAAGCCAGGAAATTAATGCTTAGTTTCCAAAACACCTAATACACCCAAAAGTAATTAATTGTAGAGCTGTGTGGGCTTTCAATTCTGTGAATTTATAATCTCTTCCATATTTTATTAATTGTTTACATAGTTAAGGTATTATAGTTTCTCACATAATTTACACAAGGTTGAGATACAAATGAGTTAATTTAATTGATGTAATCATTAATTACTGAATCATCTCAGTTGTGATGGTTCTGTTTATGAGGTAATTTCATGATGTAGACTGTTTTCCATTATTTTATAATTAAGTACCATTTCTGCACACCCTCTGGTCCCATTAGCTCACCCTTCCAATTTCATCAAAAGAAAACGGATTAGCGAATTATACTACTTCAGCTGATTCAGGTATTATAGGAAACTGGCTTTTACTAAAGAAAAACTCTAGCATAATATAAAAATAACAATTTAAGTCACAACCACTAAATATGGCTATTTTTTTAAATGAGTTTAAATTGACAGGATGTAATTCCAACAGATACAACTTCCAGGCGTGATGACAAATCTACAAGAGAGACTCCCGTTGCAAATGCCAGGGGTCTCCATCCCCACTCAGTCCCTGTCACTGACACCAAGTCCAGTCAGTGTGAAGAGAGCAAATCATTGAGTCAGAGATGTTCAGGAGGGCACCAAAAAGTCTTGGAGACTTAAAAACACATATAGGAATTGGGGGCTGGCAGCACAAAAGAGGATGTGGTGATAGTGGCAGGTCACAGAGACTACACCTGTAGCCAAGTGCGATGAAAGCTGCAGATAGAATATTCCAGCATGGTTCATACATGATGAAGGACCGATTGTAGGCAGTTAGTAATTTTCTTAGCAATTACTAAGAAAATTCCTATAGATGCCATCTGCTAGTTTGTGTAGCTACTCCAAGGGATTTTACATCCAGCTATAATATTTTATTCAGTTGAATTAGATAAATACATATATACATTATAAAAGTACATATATACATTATATACATACATCTATACATTAGATAAATACATATATACTTTTACATGTATAAAGTATAAAAATATAATTAATATATAGTCTTGAAATTTGTGTTTATAATGAATTATGTAGCAAAATAGCTGAATATAAATAGAATCAAATTAAATCAACTACAAAATTACAATTCTATTTTACATGAATTAAACAATAGTTACTGATGTCTACATAATAACTTTAAGAGAAAATGTCACGGAAATGAAGCTTGATGCCATCTGCCTGAATATCAGCAATGTATCAGCTTATCTCTCATTTCTCACAAATGTTCAGTCAACGGTTTTCACCTTCTCTACCTTATGAAGAATTCTATTTCAGAAAATTTTAAGCACTTATAAATAGAAAGTGAAGAATAGGCCAAGAGGGACCAGATGATAAAGGCTGTCACATGTCTTACCTATGAAATTTGGATTTTATTCTGAATTGACCAAGAATCTATTGGAGAATTTTATGATCTAAAATGAGCTGTGATACATGAAAATTCATTTAGTGGCAGTGGGAATCACAGAGTAGAGCTGAGGAAAATAAATAATAGGCATAGAAACTTTAAGATGTTGTTACAGTAAGGCTGATAAATGATAGACTCCTAATAAATAATTGACCTAGACAATGATTATGAATAGCTGTTGAAACAATTAGATAGACAGTTACAGAAATGTTATGAATGGATGGATTAGTATAACAACATAAAGCCACTGAAAAATCTTATTTTATTTATTTATTTTTTTGAGACAGTCTCAAGCTGTCACCCCGGGTAGAGTGCTGTGGCATCATAGCTCACAGCAACCTCCAACTTTTGGGCTCAAGCGATCCTCTTGCCTCAGTTTTTTTCTATTTTTAGTTGAGACAGGGGGACTCACCTTTGCTCAGACTGGGCTTGAACTCCTGAACTCAAGCAATCCACCTGTCTTGGCCTCCCAGAGTGCTAGGATTACAAGCGTGAGCCACTGTGCTCTGCGAAAAATCTTATTAATATAAAAAGAGAAACAACCAGGGTTATATGCTGCCTGATGGGATGAAATAGAGACCACTCATGGAATATTCTTGCTCTAAATAAGAATTTACAGAAAATGCAGGGAGAGAGAAATATGTTTAAAGAGACCAGAAGAATGCAAAATCAAAGAATCCTCAATGTAAGAGATTCTATAAGACAAATGACTTGGTATCTTCAGTAAACACACAGAAAAGAAAAATAAAAAGGGAGGAGAAACCTCTCTAACCTAAAGGAGAATCACAAAGTCATATCAAGCAAATGTAATATGTGGATTTTGCTTACTTCCAGATTTAAACTGACCTATTATGAAAACCTATGACCTATTATGATAAAGACCTATTATGATATGTCTAATTATTATAAGACAACAACTGCATATATGAATATATTACTTACTGGACATATTAATATATTATTGAGGAATTATCATTAGTTTTATGATTACAAAGATTTTGTGCTTTATGATGATAAAGATGCTTCTGTAAATCTTTTCCCTTAGAAACGTGTAAACTTTTACTGATGAAATGATGGAACACCCAGGACCTATTTTAAAATAATCCAGCAGAGGGACGAAATAAAGGAGGAATATAAATTAAGCAAGATTAGTGGAATGTTGGAACTTTTGTAACTGAGTGAAAGGTGCATTTTGCTGTGTTAAAAATTTTCTATGATAAAAAATTAAAATGCTAGGGGCGGCACCTGCGGCTCATTGAGTAGGGCGCTGGCCTCATATACCGAAGGTGGCAGGTTCAAACCCGGCCTCAGCCAAACTGCAAAAAAACAGAAAAATAGCCGGACGTTGTGGCGGGCACCTGTAGTCCCAGCTACTCGGGAGGCTGAGGCAAGAGAATCGCCTAAGCCCAGGAGTTGGAGGTTGCTATGAGCTGCGTGACGCCATGGCACTCTACTGAGGGCAATAAAGTGACACTGATGCCAGAATTTCAGGTTCTTGGTCTCAGGCGATTCGAAGAAGGAATCGAAGGACCACAAGAGTAGTGGTAAGTCAGGATTTATTTACAGGAAAGAAGAATTATAAGTAGAGGAAAAACTAAACCTCCAGGCAAGAGGACCCAGGAGGGAAACAGGCAGCTCTTCCTGTTC
>CAUYRH010061207.1:0-42542 GCA_963574655.1 Perodicticus potto | reverse complement strand
GTACACAGAGCAGATGGTAGGTTAGAAAGGAGGCAAGTCCTCAAAACCACTAAGCACTTCTCTGTCCCCTGTGTGCAATTCTAGACAGTTCAAGAAAAATATGTAAAAGTTGGAGAAGCTTCAAAGAAGAGCAATTCAAATAACAAGAAAGGTTAACTTCCACTTGGGGACGCTGCCTACTGCAGTGTATGAGCCGATGTCATGGACTACCTCTGCTGACACTTGACCCCTCCTCACCATTCTTTCCTCCACACCCCCAACTCCAATCACCACTGCTGCTGCTGCTTCTACTGTTGCTGCTTTCATAACTGACGTACAAAGATCTGCTAACTGCAACTTTGTTTAAGCAACATTCTAGAAAAGAGACATCCATGCCTTTTTGAGGGTCTTTGTAGCAAGACTAAAGTTGATCTATGTGGTGAATAAGGCTGAAATCTGAATTTTCAGGTTGAAGAATTTATGTCTTTTTAAATGTAGCTTAGGTCTTCTGATGTTGTAACAGTAAATAGAAACTGGGACTCTTCTTAATCTGAAACATTGAAGGTTGAAAGGAAGGGATTTGGTGACATTTGATAGAAATTATACAAAACCGACTTGGCCTGTCCTTCCATGTTGCACAACTCCAGGGGGCGTCATGCATCATTTACATTTTGATCAGCACCCCAGGGTTCAGGCAGCCCTGGAGATGGTGTACGTATGTGTCACAATCTCAGAATCCTGGAACTGTGTATCATGGAAGCTGGGAAAATGTAAATTTTAGATAAATGAAATTATTTCTACCTAATATAACTGACAAGAAAACTTGTGATTTTTACTTCTCAAAAAATTATACAGGGCTAAAATATAAATAGTCAGAAAATGAATAACGACAGTGTTGCCTTGTGGTGTGAAGTATGGCATTATGGTCAAAAGAATAAAAATAATATCCATGGGTTTACACTGATAACAGTAACTGAACAAAGAGCTAAATGAATAGGGAAAGGAGATAAATCTTCCTTACAGGAGAATTCTAAATACTATATATTGATACTTTACCTTCTAGAGAGGATCACTTAATTCCTCTTTTCTGAAGCGTAGGATGGATTTGATGACTCTCTTCCAAAGAATAGAGCATGGAAATGAAAAATAGAAACTTTATAGTGGAGAAACTTGGCAGACACAACCTTCAATAAGTAATCAAGATTAACATCACTGGCAATTAGTCATGTTGATGTCATGTACCCTCTGATATGACGTAATGAGAAGGGCATCTCACCCGGTGATAGTCTTTTCAAAAATTGGCACTAGTCTAATGAAGAGAAAAACATTAGACAACCTCAATTTGAAGGTCATTTTACAAAATACCTGAACAGTATTCTTTAAAATTGTTAAGGTCAGGAAAAACAAAGCGAGTCTGAGAAATAGACCAGAGGAGACTAAGGTGACAACTAAGTGCAGTCAAGGATTCATCAAGAATTAAAGTCAATCTGATCTTCCACTTATCAACTGTATGATCTTGTACAATTTATGCTCTTTTTCTCCAACCTCGGTTTCCATGTCTTTAAAAACTGGGACACCACTATTTACTTTCCAGGATTACTAAGGGAATGAAATGAGATAAGGTAAATAACATGCTTAGCACAGTATCTGGCACACAGTAGGCATTTATCAAATAATGCTTTCCTTCTTTTTCTATAATACTTATCTTGGTTCATCACTACCAGAATGTTATGTTTTTGTATCCTGAGACTGACCCCAAAATGACAATTTTGATAGCAGAATGCTTTATTGATATATAATAGTTGTGCATATTTGAAGGGTACATGTCATATTTTGATACCTGTGTCCAATGTGCAATGATCAAATCAGAAGAATTTTCTCCTTGTAAGGATGAAGGTCAACAAAAGGCAGTTTGTCCTATGAGAAGCTGTGCAGTCTGGTAAGACTGAATATATACCAAAATTTCATTTAAAAACTAAGCACAGAAATAAGAAGAAAACCAATTGAGCAATTAAATGTTGAGGATGGGTAGTGAAAAGTAGAGTTAAAGAAGACTTCCTGGAGGAGGTGAGACTGTGACTGTGACTGTTGGGTGTGGGCTTGGGGAGGCTCATGTCAGAGGATGGAAAGGGGAGTTGCTTCTGAAACAAAGGCTTAGGTGCGTGGCCCAGTGACTCATGGGTAAAATCACAAAAAACTTCCATGTATCCTCAATGTCCTCTTCCTCTTTCAGAAGGGCTCTCCTTACTCTCTCTTGGATTGGGCTTTCTCTCTCCCCTTATCTTCTAGGACCCTTGTGCTACCTCCCAACTGTTGAGGACCACACCCCGTGGGATGCTATCTAGGCCTGCTCTCCCATCGCACAGGCAAAGCCTTCCTGGGTCTCTGGCCATTTATCATATGCTGTCAGGCTCATTCCCCCAGCCCACAGGGTTTTCTAGGCTTTATGAATATTTGTGACTGGTTTAATGTGCTTTCCTACAGAAAAAACATTTTTGTAAGTATTTTTATCCCAATGAGTGATTGCAGTAGAAATTGTAGTCACTGTTATATGGCAAAAAAAAGAAAGAAAGAATTTGGGGAAGGGTCAAAATTTGTGCATGTATATATGTAGCTGGGCTTAAGCCTGGGTCAAAAAAAGGAAGAATAGTAAATATGGTAGATGAGAGAGGAGAGGCCAAAGAGTGAAGGAGATTGGAAGGGTGGAGTGCCACTGGGAACATGAACTGCTAGCGAAAGCAGCTCACCCAGAACAGTTTTCTCAGTCCCAGCACTACTGAAATTTCAGGCTGGATGCTGCTTTGCAGAGGAGATGGTCTGTGAACTGCAGGAAGAGTAGCAGCATTTATGGTCTCTACCCATTAGACGACAGTAGCAATCTACTCCCCCAAGTTGGGACAACTAAAATCAGTGTCCAGATATTGCCAAACTAACCTTGATTTAGAAGTACTGGATTAGAGGGTCAGGCTGTTGTTACCATGGATGATCATTTGTTTTGTAGGTAACTCAGATTTAGTTTCTAACGGAATATCCTGCTCAGAGCAGGTGTGTCTCTTGCCTGGGTAGTTTTAATCATGCTCTTGTTTTTAGGTAGGATCAATAGGCTAAGAGCAATGCCGTCTTTCATCTAGAATCTGTGACTTTTCCACACTAATGGGATATACTCTCATTCATTTTCTCATCAGGAGTGATAGTTTTGCAGGCTTGGGTAAGCTTTATGCGAAAAGAACAGGAGACAAGTTCTGGCAAAGCAGATTTCACTTAAGGTGCCCAAAGTTTCCTGACAGGCATTCCGTAGGTCTTTAAGGAGAACTTCAAAGGAAAATGCTCAGATTTGCAATTAATAAGCAGATCTAGGATTAGGTGCCTGGTACATTTTAGGAAAACCTTCACTTAGCATAGTGTGATAGCAATGGTCTCATAAATGACAGACTGGCCAGGGGACAGTTAGAGTGCCAGGAGGGGAGGCACAGCCACAGTATCCGCTGTGGGTTTTCTCTTGCAGGGTATTGTCTCTGGTCTTTCACTCTCATCAGTAGTCAGGAGACTTGTCTTTGAGATGAGTATGAAAAAGTAGCAAGACGTTTTGAGACTGTCACTTTATTCTAATTCTTAGCAGGTAACAACCGTGGTGACATTTCTCCCCAGCCCCAACTAACCTTTGTCCAACTTTTATTCTTTTCCTCTTCCTCTTCTGTCCTTTTTACAAAATATATAATCACATTATTTATTTAAGAAATAATGTCTATTATGTCTACAGCCTGCCAGACCAAGGATGGAGGCTGCATGCTGTCCTTGGGCTGCCGGCTGGGGCAGGCCACCTGGGCAGGTGTAGCAGCAGGAGCTGTGGGGGATGAGCAGAGGAGGCTGGTGGCTGCATATGGCAGGAGTGCCAACATCAGATCCCCGACCCAACTCAGAATCAGGAATCTAGTCCGCTACAGAGAGCAGGACTGCATGGGACCAGTGCTCAACTGGCTGAGACCCCAGCTCTTTGCCAAGGGCAGGAAAGCCCCTGCTGTTGCTGCTTTTGCTCACTGTCCATCAGGGTGATTGACACAGAGCGATCTCAGCTTCTGGCCTCTGCTCCTGACATTGCAGTGCTCTGGGGAAAGAACTGGCCTCCAGCTTCAGGAGTCCAGCATCCAAATACATCTTTATGCTAAAGTTAGAAGAGGGTAGAGGTTTTCGACAAAATAGAAAATGGAAAGAAGAAGGCAGGTGGCCTGTGATTCTCAGCTCACCTGTGTCCTACAAAAGGGTGCTTGGATTATCCTGTGCGAGTGCGTGGACGCATGTGTGCATGGAGGTTACATGGGCTTGATTGCTCTTCTGATGCCACTGCAATCTCACAACTAGCCATTGTCTGCATCGGGGGCCCGTGGCCAGGCTTCACGGAGTCTGTGAGTCTCTGAAATTGTAACCACTAGAGTATTTTTTTCTTAGCAAAGAGGTCCACAGCCTTCTTCAGATCCCCAAGCAACTTATGACCCATAGAGTTTGAGAGCAGCCCCAGAAAGAGAAACAGGCCTCTGGGAGGCAGATGTGTGACAGAGGAGGCCTTCCTTCATGTCACCTCCTGCCTTATTTCAGTTTCCTCTCTTTTCTTAAAGCTCTCTTCCCACATTTTCTCCCTTCTAGTGAATATTCTCTCAGAAATCCATTATAGAACCCAGAGGAGTCAATAACATGGGGCCTGACTCAAACAACTTTGGGGACTAGCATATACCATGCTGGCAGTTTTCATTTACACTGTCTTAATTCTCACAACCAGGCTGGGAGAAAGGTCTCAGTCCTCCCTTCTTTCTGGCAGAAAACAAAACAAAACAAAATCAGTTGAGGCTCAGAGAGAGTAAGTGACTTGTCCAAAGACACACAGCAAGTCCACATCACAGCTGGAACACAAAACCTTTTCCCCTGACGCTGGGAACAGTAAGCTCTCTCTCCACTCCCTCTCCATCCTGCCAGGCTGGGACCTACAGACAGAGACCACAGTGACCAGAAATTTACCCAGGACATTTTAAAGACTGCTGATAATTCTTCATAGCCACAGAAGTTACCATGTCATACACCGTTGCTCCTTTAACCCATACAGAAACCGAGGCCATTATCAACAATGTCTACAAGTGCAGGTGACAGGATTTTTTGATCTTTGTTTCTCCTGAGGCCTTTAAACACATGACAAGGATGAAGAACAGCTGTTAAAAATTAAAATCCAGTGTACAAAAATCTGTGTTGGTAATCTTGGAATTTGTCTGTGTCTCGCTGGTTTGGCCGGTATCCAAATCCCACATGAAGGGTGGGTCTACCCAGCAGAGACGTGAGGCGGTTTTCTGATCCTTCAAGGTGAAAACCACACCATGGCTTCTCTCACCTGGAGACCTCAGGCCTTTTGCTTTCCTTAAGAGGTTTCTTTGGTCTGACTTATCTGAATAGTCTTCTCATTCTGAGCTTTGTTTCGCGTGGTGTCACTCTGATCACAAAGGAGCTGATATTTCTGCAGCCGAGCCATTTACGAATTTTATGGAAATGGTGCTATAAAACACAATTTTCCGCAGGGCAAAGCCTTCTTCTGTTCAATAGGCTCTTCAAACACACACTTTCTTTTCTTTTTTTTTTTTTTGCTGTGTGCAGAGCGCCTTTATTTTCCCTCTCGCCTTTCCTCTTCCTTCACCTTATACAGCAAAGCTGTCTAATAGAAACAGAGATCTTGTTTTACGATCAGCAGAGAATTTTGCCCCATTCCGTGATCTCCCCCTCTCTTTTTTGCTCCCTTCCCGCCGGGCATTTCTTTTCTGCTGTGCAGGGCTGCTGAAAGCCCCAACACGTCTCTGAAGAGCTGTGATACCTCCAGTAAGTCCTCGTCCTGTTATGTGCTCGCCGGACACACAATGCCGGGGCCGCTCAGTCATCTCCCTGTCAAGCCTGCCTCTCTGCCTTCCCGTCCTCATTCCCGGGGCCTATTAAATTAATGAGATAGAAGTCAGCGCTTCAGCGGGCGGCGCGTTACTGGTGAACAGCGCCGGTGCTGTTACCGTGTGCCTGTTTTCTCTCCTGGGACATTTAATTTCCGCTTCTCAAATGAGCTGCGAAGCTGTGAGGCCTGGCAGTGTTCGTTCTCGGCACTCTGTGATGCAGATAATGAGGGTACTGATAGGTGCCTAGGAGACTTCAGCGGCTCCAAGCGCAGCCATGGTCTGATAATGCTTTATGCCAGCAGTGTCACAGCGGAGCCGCTATCATCCCTCAAGGAATGGTTCATCTTTATGTGTAATACAGCAGCTGTCACCTAAATGGCTAATGGGGAAGCAAAGTAGAACCTTAGTGCTAGTAATCTTTGTCACTTAATAATTTTAAAGGTATCAGACTTCGGAGGCTCCTGCAAGTTCTAATAAAAGTGCACTTGCCGATTTTATGTTGTTGGTGGCGGATTAAATGTAAATTGAGAAATCTGTGGTGCTGTTCTGTGCAAATCTGATTGAGTATAATTTGAATAGCCAAGTAATTAAAATGTATTATAGGTATAAGATGCTGGGATGGTGGAGTGCCTGCATTTAAGAGGAAGATTTATTAGGCTCGCAGCATCCACAGTGAACCTTCCACAACCACATTAGCTAACATCTGTTGGAAAATGTCGAGATGCAGGGCAGAAGACATGCACACGGAATAGATGCTTTCTAGAGTTGGAACGACACACCGGAAATGTGGGCAGCCCTTGCAATTACTCAGTAATGGGTCTAGCGTCTGCAAGGCACATGTGTGCACACAAGAGGGGTATGTGAGTGTATGAAGGGGCATGTGTGTGTACACACAGGTACATACCAACATGCATCCTTTCTAATTAACATCCAACCCTGCGGAGTGGGAACTAAAGGTTGATTGGATGTAAGGAGCATGGCAATAATAATAGGGCAGTTAATACAGACGATGTCTGTGTTGACACGGCACCATTAGTGTTTCCTGGCAGATTATTTTGTTTACTTTGCCTAAGTGCACAAGATTATAGGAGGTGATTTAGTAGGCTAGGGCACTGGATTCTGAAGGGAAGCCAAGCTAATTTTAATCACACCTACAATCAGACTGTTAGTCTTTGGGGAGATACTGCACCTGTGCGGGCAAAGGTTAAGAGGCAAGAGATTCTAGAAGGCATAGATAGAGCAATTGTCCAGAGGAAGGGGTAGTAAGGGAAGGGATCCATAATTCCCTTAGGGGGTAAATCAAAGGACATTTGGAAATCTGAAAAATGTCCTTATGGGTAAGTGCAAGATATACTGCCCAGACAAACATAAAACATGTTGCAAACAAATATCGGGTGTGGACAGTCGAGAGTGTTTGCTACCAGCCGGAAGATATTCAGATGCATGGGAAACGTGGGGAAGGAGAATACACACAACAGGCTTCTTTCTTCATCACTGAGTGGCTTGGGACTATTGTCAAATGCAAGTGCTATTAAGGGAAAAATAATTACGTGGCCAGGAGGCACTGGGGCTCTTGGATGCTACGTGACCTTTGCCCCTCCTCTTTGACTTCTAAACTGTTCTGCTTTGCTTTTCTCAAAACTTTGGTCCAATAGGAGCAAACCTAATGGGACATTTCAACCGCATAATCAATCACCTTCCCTTAAAAGACTAATCCTATCCGGCTGAACTCACTTACTGGGGAGCCCTAGCTTACTAAGCATTAGGGGTCCACTGGTAGAAATGTTTTGTTTAGAATCCTTAAGCCTCCATATTATTCACAGCACAAGGATGCAACGATAACTGACTGTTTTGAATAAATATGTAGACTTTAAATAAGGTTTTTAACAGCACCCTCTGGTTTATGATGTCTGAGCCAAATACAGGTATTGACACACGTGCTGGAAACATTTACTAACACCTGCAGGCTGTCTCCTCCATCATGTGTCTCTCAAGGAAGAGAAGAAACACAAATACAACAGTGTCATCGAAACACATTAGCCTGGTAATGCAAAAATTTTCAACGGTTGCTTTCATCTAATATAATAATAACATGATATTCAACGGACATTAAAGTTGGTCACTTTTCTTTGGTATTCATTAGAAAAGTATTAATCACCAAGAGCTCTTTGGGGATCCTTATGGATGTAATTCATAAGCTCTATGGAAAATCCATTTGAATTCAGCATTCATTGAAGTCCACTTAATATAAAATGTCATATTTTAGGTCAGATCTTCATTTCTTTGCCATTTCAATAGGAGGCACCCTATTTGTACTTTGAAAATCATTGAAAAGATGGTTTTTCTGAGGTGGGAGCTTGAAAGTCAATATTGTCAGCATGATAAAAAAAAAAAAAAAGGAAGCTAACATATCAAATGTCTGAGTCCTTCTCCTCTGATTTATTCAAACCAAAGGTTTTGCCACACATAGAGAGCAAAGGTAATGACCGTGCATCTGTTGCTGTAATACACTGAGCAGGGAAGAACTAGCTATGTGCAATTCAATAAAGTATATTTAGCATATTTTCATTGCACCAAATATCAGCTGATCCACCTCTTATTAGTATAAATGGCATAGATTAGTGTCAGGCATTTTCAACAGTGAAGAAATTACAGGAGTCTGCAAGGCTCATTAAGTTCTGGCTGCATGTTAACGAGGGGCCAGGCCTTATTAATAAGAAGAGGAAAAGATAAAACTAAGCTGTGAGGGGAAAAAGGAACAAAACACTCCTTTAAAAATTCTCGAATATTTAAAAATGGAGCAGACTGCCCTGGGAGATTCTTTTCTTTCCTAATCTCCTAGGCATTTGTGAAGATGTCTATTTTCCTATATTGTTATTATTTTTTTGCCACGTGTAAAAAATGTTTCAGCTCATGTCAAATACATACAGAACCCATGCTATTTTGAATGGGTGATATGGTTGTCAACTTTAGCTTTTGAACAGCTGATCTGCAGCAGAGTTCAGATGTTGTGTTTATAGCTGCTTTTCTCTCATCACCATCAGTTCATGAAGGGAGGTAAACCTGCCTGCCTCAGCCTGGAGACATGAAAGGATTTGTGTCTTTTTCCTGCTTGCACATCTGGCTATGTTGGAAAATCCGGGGGGCAGTATCCACAGAGCAATACTTCCTTGGGAAGAAAGGTCAAAAAGAGATTTTCTGTGGTGGTCCACCTGAGCAAGGCAGAGGGGGACTTTCTCCACGAACCCAAAGGTCAGTGTGATAAATTCTGATTGAAAACAAAGATGTAACTCTGTTATTAGCATTTTACTTAAATGCTGAGAAACAAATCCATAGAGCCTCACATTAGAGCACAGAGCAAAAGTAAGAGCCACATGGCACACCATAGAAACAAGGGTCCTGGCTAGAAGCTGTGCTGATTTGAAACCTTGTTGAAGGGCAAAGGAGAGCAAAGGGAAGCTCTCCAGGCTCAGTACATGCTAGGTGCTTTTGAAAAAAAGAGAAAAAGAATAGTTATTTGTTACTGAGTCTTTAAAAACTATGTATATCCTATGTGTGTGTCCATGGAGCAATTTTATTGCCAAGACTTTAAAAGCAACACCAGAATGTAAATGTAAATTGGTGGTTCTTAATGCAAAAATTACAACTGCTCATGTTTTGCATTTCTGCAGAGTCTTTTGGCCCAGGATATTTCAATGTTTCTTTTCGGCTGCGTTGTTAAAAAATGGCAAGTTTTACATGAAAGGAAAGATAAATGTGCTAAAGTAATAGTCCATTGTTGAACAGTCAACAGTAATTAATTTAGAATTTCAGGTTGTTTTGAGTCATCCTCCATTATGTTTATAATACAATTCCCAAAGCTTAGAAATTGCATTTCTTTTACCCTCATTCTGATTCACCTATTGATTTCTCCTACTGTGTTCAAAATGAAAGTTAAATGAACTTGACTTGAGGTTTGTTTTGAACCGCCTCATCAACCTTAAGGATGATCAGGAGCACACTTACAGTTCCAGAAGCACTGCCATTTTAAGGGGGGCTGGATAGGTCTAAGCACAGACCCTTTTGGTGACTGCTACATGTCTGTATCAAGCATGCCAACAGAGAAATGCTTGGATTCTGGACTGAAAAGTGATAGGTATTTAAGGCCCTTTGAATTATGCTTTGTCTCAAACTGTTTGGATGATTGAGGCAAGAGTGATTGTCATCTTATATCTGTTAATAACAACACCCACAAGACTTTCTTTCCTTTTTCTACTTTAGCTAGGCTGTCTTCACATACCAATAATTGGTTGCAAGTTATTACAGATATACAATAATATGTGTAGAAGTGTTTCCACTAATAAAATATTGTGTGTCTACACATACCTACACATATTTGAATATATTCTTACATAAGCACTGTGGATTTTAGGCACCGGATAAAGCATTTTCTAAGGTAGTTAAATTTCTGAGATAGCAATTTTAAAAATAAGAATTACATGAATGTATCTGTTTTAACCATATCAGTTTCATTGAGGCAACTTCTGTGAAATAATGGCACTAAAGTTTCGCACAGAGTCAATGTAAAGAGAGCAATCGTTTCTCTTTTCTTTTTAATCTTTAATAGGGAGGCAGAGAAATATTTTCTGGTCATCATCTTTCAAAGGAGTTACCAGTAGAATTGGATCTGGTCTCATGGAATCTTTGCAAACCTCAAACCTCCAAAATTCCCATCCTGAAAGATTGTGTGTATTACTTGGTTTTCTAAAGTGACAAGACGTACATTAAAAAAAATATTTCTCTTATTGTTACATTTCAGGCACG
The DNA here is from genome assembly GCA_963574655.1 of Perodicticus potto. Taxonomy (NCBI): domain Eukaryota; kingdom Metazoa; phylum Chordata; class Mammalia; order Primates; family Lorisidae; genus Perodicticus; species Perodicticus potto. The sequence goes on along the minus strand of CAUYRH010061207.1, from coordinate 31,842 downwards.
TTTACTGTTAGCTGCTTGGCTTCATTATGTATCATAGTCTGAATCTACAAATCAAGTATAATTAGACTTAGCGAACTGATTGGATTTCTAATTAAGCTACATTGGAAACAATGCACAATCAGTAAATATTCTGACTAGGTACATTTTAAAGAGCAACTCTTGGGCTTTTTGCTGATGACTAGACACCAGTGTCATTAAATTTGTTGGTGGCAAGCAAATTTTAAAGCTAAAATAGAGGCAATTAGTAAAGATCTTGAAATATTTAATCACGTTTGTCCAATTAGTGTGCAATTAGGCAGTGGTGTGGCGTGGGACAGGCATTCTGCTTCAGTGCTTGGTGCAGAAGGATCCCTTTGAAATTTTGCTATTTAGTTTATTGATATATAAAAAGGAAGTTATGGTTGTAATTTCCAATTTAAAAAAAATACTGTGCAGATGGTCTGACTATATATTTAACAATGTTAAACAAATCCAAACAAGGGAAGCATGTTACCTGAAATTACACAGCTGTGATCTGTGAATAAGCTCTGGATCATGGTAGATTACAGCTGTGCTTATCTCGATCATTGAAACCGCCAGGCATTTTATACTGGAGGAATTGGGAACCTGATAAGCTTGCCCAACAGGTCTTAAAATGATTGGCAGCTTCTTACTTGCCCAAGTGTGTGCTTCCTGGTGGTTAGCTCGGCTCCTCTGAATTCCAGTGGTTTTGATTTTAAGCAGAAGGAGAGATGGCGAGAGATCCTGTACAAAGTTGATTTGGGGAGGTGGGTATGCTGCCCAGCAACATGACCTGGTGTTCTCCCCGCAAACCAACTGCTCCTGTCTACTGAGTGATCATGACCATGTGAGAGGAGGCCTGGCATGCCTCACTGCAAAGGGAGGAAGAATGTCTCTCATTTGCAACACTTAACTGGATTTTCCCAGTTGTAGAGACAGAGTGCTACTTTCTTTACTCTGGCTGGAAAGCAAAGAATATTTTCCTGATATTTTTCTTTAGATGATCTTCAGAAAGGCAATATCATTCCACTTGAAGAGGGCTGTGGAAGGGCCATAGCACCCTGTGTGTCTCAGATAGAGGTCAGACCCAGGGCTAAAGACCTTTAAGATGCCTAGGGAAATGTCATTCCCAGAGTCATTGGATGAGGTTGAACAACAGAGAGAGCCTGAGAGGAACCTGATGTGTGTACCCAGGGAATCTGTGAAAGAAATGTCCCTCATTTTCTTCTGGGGTATTGACTTCATTCTCAGGCCAATTGAACTATCTCAATCTGTCATTTGAACTGGGTCATGAAAAGATGTTCATAAGTAAACTTGGTTATCTAGACCTTGGGAACCTAGTAAGTTAAAGGGTATTGGATCTCAGGAGTCTCAGTCCTGGGTATTGTCCCAGGTAGATTGGCATTTCACACTACCAGATATAAGCATGTTCTGTTCGGATAACTTCTGGAAATCAGCAAGAGGAAATCCCTTAGGTATCTACAGAGGTAGAAGACAAAATAAAAGAGAAATTTAAAATGTCCTTGAAAAAATAACAGGGGAATTTATGTGGAGGATGGGGCTAAGAGTGCAAAAGAATACAATACCTTAGGATAGGGTTCCTGGGAATTTGGTTTAAGAAGGCTTCATCATATGTACCTTCCTATCACTTTTTTCCCTTAATTTTAAAGGCATGTTTTCCCTACCTAACTTACTAGAAGCAGTTTAAGCCAGACATTTTGGAATCCTGGAGTAGAATTAAATTCTATATCAAGATTTAATTAAATTCTTTTTATTTTGTTTTGTTTTGTTTTTTTGAGACAGAGCCTCAAGCTGTCGCCCTGGGTAGAGTGCCATGGCATCACAGCTCACAGCAACCTTCAATTCCTGGGCTCAAGCGAGTCTCCTGCCTCTGCCTCCCAAGTAGTTGGGACTACAGGCCCCCGCCACAATGCCCGGCCATTTTTTGGTTGCAGCCGTCATTGTTGTTTGGCGGGCCCGGGCTGAATTCGAACCCGCCAGCTCAGGTGTATGTGGCTGGCACCCTAGCCCATTGAGCCACAGGCGCCGAGCCTAAGATTTAATTAAATTCTTAATTAAATTCTGTATTTAGAATTTTCGTAAATTTGCATTCCTAAATAGGGCAAATTTTAAGTTTAAAAAGGTATACTATTAGTGAGCAAGTTAGCCATGGATTACACTTCTACCTAATTCTTACTGGAGCAAGAATGTGATTCTAGACTGAAGCCATCTGATGCTGGGGATGGTCACAGTAGAGTCTCGGGGAAGTCCTGCCACCAGTGCCTTCTGCCATCTAAGCTGCTAGGAGGCAAAGCTTTGTTTACTCTTAGATATGGCAGAATGAAAACTTAGATGAATTTGGTAAGTCAAATAATCTTGTGTTGGGCACAGCCGTGCTGTGCTTCGTGATCTTTCCCGGTATTCCTCATGGGGTCTCCTCCTCCCGGTGCCTTTTCCATGCTCTACTCCTACAACCTGGTCTCGGGAAGTCTTCTGGACAGAACTGGCTGGACTAGGCAAGTCAAAATGCAGGGTACTTAGTTTAAATTGAATTTCAGATAAGGTTGTGAATACTTTTTTAATATGTATATCCCAAATATTGCATGGGACATATGGGACAGACATATACTAAAACTTGTTTGTTGTTTATCTGGAATTCAAACTTACCTGGGTGTCCTGTATTTAATCTGGCAACTGTATTTCTGAAACACATTCACACTAAGATATTAATTGACCTGGATGGGAGCCTGGCAGCCATAATTTTTAAACCTCCCTGGGTGATAAAGAACCACTGAGTTAGAGAATATGCAGAAGATATAGGGAATTGAGAAAAGCATCATCTCTCTCTCAAGAGCATAGGCATTTTTGTGTCAATCAGAAACTTAGGTGAAAGGTGGATAGACTGATCTTCAGATTTCAGGTATCCATTAAGATACTGGTTCTCTGTCTTGACTGCATAGTGGAATAACCTGGGGAGCTTTTAAACCCCTCCATGGCCAGGCCAAAACCCAGCCTAATTAAGTCCAAATCTCCAGGGGTGAGACCTAGGCCTCTGTAGTGTTTAAAGCTCTCTGGTGATTCCAATGTGGAGACAGGTTTATAAACCCCTGAACTGAGGAGGAGTTCTCAACTATGGCTCCACATTAGAGCCACCTCGGGAATTAGAAGACACTCGTGTCTGGACCCCAACCCCAGAGGGTCTGAATTAATTGATCTGGATGAGAGCCTGGGATCCATAAGTTTTAAACCTCCCTGGGTGATAAAGAACCACTGAGTTACAGAATATGCAGATGGGTCTTTTGAAGACCGATGGGTCATCCTTACACTCTACAAAATTACACCAGAGTCCTGTTTGCCCACACATAAAGCCATCTGTGATGCTGAATTGCTGCAAAAGAGGTCTCAGCTTCCCCTAAGGGATCAAATTTATCTTTTGCCCAATGAAAATCAGGGCCTTACATTTCAAGGACACTTTGGATGCCCATAACAGTTGCCTCAACAACAACCAAAAAAAAAGATGTGACTGTACTGAAGCTAATTTTTTAAAAAAGAATATAATAAAGTGTATCTTACTGGGCTAGATGTGTAATCAGTCAGAGAGTTGCCATAAAATAAATGATTAGTAGGTGCTCCAGAAGACTGAAGGTTGGGCATCAGAAAAATGGTCAAGGGAAAACAATTCCACAAAAAGTTTGAGTGGAATGGCAATGAAGACATTAAGAAGGAGCAAGAGTGAGACCTCATCTCTACTAAAAGTAGAAAAAAGTTATCCAGTTGTGACAGTGACCCACCTCTAGTCTCAGCTACCCGGGAGGCTGAGGCAGAAGGATTGCTTGAGTCCAGGTGTCTGAGTTTGCAGTGAATATAATGGCATCGCTGCACTGTAGCCTGGGTGACAGAGTGAGACTGTGTCTCAAACGTGTGTGTGTGTGTGTAAAGGATCCAGTGGAACCCAAATTAAGCTTATTTTGGCAGAAGAGTTTTTCTTGGCCATATACTAAAGCAAACCCTAAGAATTTGACATGTGTGGGTGACAGGCAGCAACTCCAAGCAAAGCCAGCGCACATCATACTGACAAATGCTGTTGAGTAAACTGACGTGAGACGGCTGATAGATATCAGCTCCGCATCATTTGTGACCCGCATGCCCCTACAGCAAAACGTATTTGTCCATCTGTCAGAGATTGTGTGGTTTAGAAAATGGGAGTCCCTTCAAGGCACCAGCTGTGACAGTAGTCACGAAGTAAAAACAGTGTTGGCGGAGGTCAGATGCTGGGGCGGACATAGAACAGGTACCAGAGCCCCATCAAAGGGTGTGAGCAGACTAGGAGCCAGACCAAGGTCAAGGACTGATTGAAAGAAGGTGCTAAGCCCTGATGTGTGTGTGCCCGTGTGTGTCCATGTGTGCATGTGTGTATGTATGTGTGTCCATGTGTGCCTGTGTGTGTGTGCCCGTGTGCTTGTGTGTGTCCATGTGTGCCTGTATGTGTATGTATTTGTATGTTTTCATGTTTGAATGTGTGTGCCCTTGTGTGCACATGTGTGTATGCATGTGTGCATCCATGTGTTTGTGCATGCGTGCATCTGTGTGCATGTGTGTCCTGCATGCATGTGTGTTCGTGTACATGCATGTGCATATGTGTGTGCATCCACGTGTGTCCGTGTGTGCACATGTGTGTGCGTCCATGTGTGTCCATGTGTGCATATGTGTGTGCATCCACGTGTGTCCGTGTGTGCATGTGTGTGTATCCACATGTGTCCGTGTGTGCATGTGTGTGCATCCACGTGTGTCCGTGTGTGCATATGTGTGTGCGTCCATGTGTGTCCGTGTGTGCATATGTGTGTGCATCCACGTGTGTCCATGTGTGCATATGTGTGTGCATCCACATGTGTCTGTGTGTGCATGTGTGTGCATCCACGTGTGTCCGTGTGTGCATATGTGTGTGTCCATGTGTGTCCGTGTGTGCATATGTGTGTGTGTCCACGTGTGTCTGTGTGTGCATATGTGTGCATCCACGTGTGTCCGTGTGTGCATATGTGTGTGTCCACATGTGTCCGTGTGTGCATGTGTGTGTGTGTCCACGTGTGTCTGTGTGCACATGTGTGCGTCCACGTGTGTCCGTGTGTGCATCCACGTGTGTCCGTGTGTGCATATGTGTGTGTATCCACGTGTCCGTGTGTGCATATGTGTGTGCATCCACGTGTGTCTGTGTGTGCGTCCACGTGTGTCCATGTGTGCATATGTGTGCGTCCACATGTGTCCATGTGTGCATATGTGTGTGCATCCACGTGGGTCTGTGTGTGCATATGTGTGTGCATCCACGTGTGTCCGTGTGTGCATATGTGTGTGTGTCCACGTGTGTCTGTGTGTGCATATGTGTGTGTCCACGTGTGTCCGTGTGTGCATATGTGTGTGCGTCCACGTGTGTCCGTGTGTGCATATGTGTGCGTCCACGTGTGTCCGTGTGTGCATATGTGTGTGTATCCACGTGTCCGTGTGTGCATATGTGTGTGTGTCCATGTGTGTCCGTGTGTGCATATGTGTGTGCATCCACGTGGGTCCGTGTGTGCATATGTGTGTGTGTCCATGTGTGTCCGTGTGTGCATGTGTGTGCATCCATGTGTGTTGAGAATGATCTGGGAACTGGGTAAGCAGGAGACAAGCAGCAGGTAAAATAAGAAAAACTGGGAAATGCACATTGAAGATCAGCTTCTGCCTCCTCCTAGGCAGAGATGAATCTCGAAGTCCACCAGGCCCCTTTGCAGTGCCTGCTCAGACAGAGTCTCTGGTCATGGCAGCCTTGCTCAGAACCCATTAAATAACTAGGGGAGGGCAGAAAACCCTCAGACCAGACAGCACCCCTGAGCCTGTTCAGAGGAAGACAAGCTGAACCCATCAGATTTTCTCCTGGAAATATGAACTAAGAAGTTCTAGGTCACATATTCAGATGGTTGGGAAGGGGGCTGCCGGGGCGGAGCTGGGGCAGGAGGCCATGGTACCTTGTTGTTTAGGGGAATTGCAGACTGTGATGAAGCAAAGGCAGCCAATTATAGAAAAAAGAGAAAAGAGATATGCTGAGACATGAAGAGATGCAGAAAGAAAAAGATCAAGTGCCTATGAGAGGAAGAGCAGCTGATCCCTAGAGCTGCCTGGATTCCTAAAGAGCTTAGCTGTTCACGGTCCGGCGCCGGTCTGTGAGTGTCCCTGCGACCTTCAGAACCTTAGTGGTGTTTGTATTCTGAGTAGATCCCTGTAGCTTTAACCACTGCACCTGACTAAAACAGGACACAGGCAGGTTACACTTCCCAGTGTGTAGAGTTGATAGTCAAGAAGCACGTGAAAAAATCCCCTCTTTTTCAGCATCCTTGATGGTTCCCCCAGAGACAGTGAGGATTCCTGTTGTGGGGCTCCGGGCTTCTTCTCAGGGCTGTTTGTTCTCCAGCTCTTCAGAGTCCCCTCCACCCCACCACACCCACTATTTTCTTGACTTGTAAATGTCCTATCAGCTCTCTAGCTATAGGACTACAATTGCTACAATTTTTAATCTTATAATAATATTTATTTTAAAGCCTTTGTTGATTTCAGACCCAATCCCAAGTAGAATGCCTACTCAGATGGTCTTAGTGACGCAGGTATCTGCAGAGCTGACTCTTGGGCTTATAGAAGAAGAGAAGTGCTTGTCATCTTGGACTTACCCTCTACATCTTACCTTTAAAATGTGGACAGTAACTATAATTGTGGGGAACTAAATGAATTGACAAATGCAAAGCTCTCAGAAGGGTGCCCAGTAATTGGGGAATTGTAAGCCTTCGTGGTATGTGAGCCTATGTTACATATTGCCCTCTGCTCTCAGGGTCTCCTATTCTTTGCATAAATACCACTCCCCCAAACACGGATACCAATTAAAGGGGACGGCGTCCTTTTTGGGCTTGCTTAAGATCTGTGACCTAATACCCTCACTGTGCTGAGTACCTCTTCCTTCTAGTGCTGATGCTTGGCTTGCATTACATCTCTTGTCTGGAAGACAATGTTCTCATAGAGAGGTTTCCATTTTATTTTTGACTTACTAGGAACAGCGTCCCAGCTTTCTTACTCAAACCATTTGGAATTCTGTTGAAGGGATGTTCAGGCTACACGGAGTGGGATTATCTCAGGCAATTCTACACTTGAAATGGAGAAAGACTATCAGCCTCCCTCTTTTAACCTAATGGTAAATTTGGGCAGCTCAGCCATTCTGTGTACAACTGAGCTCAGAATAAAGCCATACTGAATGATGTATGTCTTGGTTATCATCTGGACTGCTAAAAAGAGCAAAAGCCAAACAAAAGAAAATGACCCATCACAGCAATAGTGTCAGTAAAATAATGACCACTTAGCATGTACACCAACCCAAGGCAAGGCACTGTGTTGACTACTTTATGAAAACGATCGTTAATCCTTCAACGAATCTGTGTGCTGTATGTTTTCAAATTAATCTTTATTGATGAGGAAACCAAAGGCTCAAGAAGTTAAATGACTTTTCTAAGCTGAATAGTTAGTAAGTAACAAAGCCAAGATCTGACCCCATGTCTGTCTGCTGATGAAGCCCAGGCTCTCTGCTTCCATTCTGCATTGGACCTGATAACTCACAGGTTCACGATTTGGTGGTTGTGTAGAAGTTTCAGACTACAGATGTGCAAGCCCCATTCTAGAGCCTGAGAGAGAACCACAACAAAGAGGAAAACAGACTTTAGGAATAAACAGGTGCATTGAACTCATTTGTGTTCCCCACCCTTTTTTTAGTGTTCTGTTTTAAGGAGAACGATAAGTGAGGGCTGGCATGTGGCTCTCGCCTGTAATCCTAGCATTCTGGGAGGCCAAGGTGGGGGGATTTCCTGAGCCGGGGAGTTGGAGACCAGCCTGAGCAAGAGTGAGACCCTGTCTGTACTAAAACTAGAAAAAGTAGCCAGGTGTTGTGGCAGGTGCCTGAGGTCCTAGCTACTTGGGAGTCTGAGGCAGGAGGATCGCTTACGCCCAGAAGTTTGAGGTTTCTGTGATGCCGCCACAGCATTCTAGACCCAGGGTGACAGAATGACATCCTTCCTAAAAAAAAAAAAAAAGGACAACAATAAGCAATTGAGCAGGTTTTCCTTTTTAGACAATCTGATTCTGAACTAAATAATCAAGCTTACATTTGGAAAATTCGAAAGCGTCACAACAGACATTTAAAAACACAACAAGTCATTAATGAGAAATTGATTTAGATGCAGTTTGTGTGAATTTCACTTGTCTTTGAGAATTCTGTGTGTTTCCTGAGGTCCCTTCCAGTAAATGATGGCTCTCTGGAGGGTGAGGAAAGTTGGGCAGGAATCTTTGCATCCCCTCCCCACCTCCCCTCTTTTCTCCCCATCCCATATTCCTGCATTTTTGTTATACTCTTCGGAAAGGAGAGAGTGGTCACATGATTCTGCTTAAATCTGATTTGTGGAAGCGTGGAGTTAAGAGGGAGAGGGGGAATCACTTTCTTTCTAAAAGACAGATGCTTGATGTAGCTCTGTGGTTTGGTCACCAGGCTTCCTCAGGGTGATGTTTCCAGGACCCTGAACCCAGTGCCCATAAGTGTCACAGGTTCTGCTGGTCCAGACTCTTCGTGGGGAGATATTTGTACATCAAAGCCGATCTCTCATTCAGCCGCGGCAGTTGCCTGCCAATCTACTCAGCTGGTGTGGGACTCGGGGGCTACTTTGATAAGAAACAGGAGAGAAGATGGCTTTCTCCTTCACCCTCCCCCTGCCCCAGTCCCCCTCTTCCTGGCACTGCTGCCACCCGCCTCCCATATTGTACAAAACCATGTGGATTTGCTGAACAGGTCTGTAAAATTAATTATACTGTGAGTGCTTGGTAACCAATGAATTGTAAATTGTACATTATTAAAACAGCATCAGAGCTCTGACTGATCTATTATTCTTCAGGGAATGAATGAAGATAAGAGCCTTTATGCATTTTAGAGGTCTTTCTTGCCACCATGCAGCAGTCATGGAGAGAAAATATGGAGTAGTTTTTTGTGTGTTTGTTTTGGTTTTCTGCAAGTAGGATTAAATAGAAAGAGTATCATTTTTTTCCATGTTATTAAATTGTTATATGTGCTCTCACATGCCTGTTTGTAGCATCTAATAGGGTTCTAGGCACTCAATAAATGTTATTCTGCAGTGATTGTGATAATATGTATCCATATATGCTCATCCACAAACCCAGCGCCATGTCAAGCTAATGTGAACAGGAGATCTGTGATGTGCCGTGGCACCATCATAAAATAAATTGTGTTGATGTAGAGCTTCTCTGCAAAAGCTCAGGGAGAAATTCAGAGTAAACAGTGGGAAACATAAAAAACATTGGCTGAGTATGTACCAGGGGCTAGTGTGGCTTCAGTTGAAAGGGAAGAATCTGGAAGAAATGGTTTTTCTTGACTCTTCCTCCTAGACACAACAGGATCACCCCTGGGAGTTCTTATGAACCTCTCTATTTACTGAACTGTCTCCCCTGTGCAGAATTTCTCAGCATCTTGCTACCTGCCATGATGATTCCTTCCAGGCGCATCACACAATTCTCCATGGAAACTTCTATAATTGACCAAGCCTGCAGTTCCTGGGACTGTAACTGCCAGTCGGCCAGGCAGCATTGCCCTTAGAAGCAGACTTTCTAGCTAAGAGAACCCAAACAGAGAGATACCAGGCAAATCACATACCAGTCTACCTCCAAAACAAACAAACAGTTAAAATCCACCATTGTAGTGGGAAATAGGATGCCTCAGGAGTGGGTTATCCCTTGGTGTTGGAGAGGGCCAGCTACATAATCTGTGGGGCCTGTGCAAGAAGAAAAGTCAGGTCCCTTTTAAAAAAATTATTGCAAATCTCAAGACAGTGGTAGCAGAGCATGAAATTAAGAGCCAGCCTGTCTGTATACAGGACATCATTCCAATGCTCAGGTTGTACACCTAGGAAGCCGATTGTTGGGCAGAGGGACATTTGCCCAATGGTTTGTGAGGGCTTCTGTATTTAGGTACATTTTATGTACCTGATTGAGCTAGAAGACAATTTCAGCGTTGCTTCTGTCAGCAGAAGGGCGGTGCCATCCATCCTTTTTCCCGCTAGGAGCTGCAGTGAGATCACCCCTCCCTCTCTGTGGCCAGGGAACAGCTATTTGCAATATGGAACCACTAGGGCAAAGAGGCTTAGGTGGAGTGATATTTTATGATCTTGTCTGAAAAGGCTATGAGGGGTGGGATGGTGCTCAAAGAAGCTTGTGAGAGACAGACACACAGAGCAAGAGATGGACATGAAAAAAAATTAGAAATCAGTTTCCTGATAGGACTTACTCTAAGCTGTAGCCATTGCATGACTTTTCCCAACACTATGTTGTTGTTGCAGCCTCCTCGCCCTCCAGATAGTTTCCATGATGTTGAGGAAAAGACAGTGACGGTGTCTTTTTATTTGTGAGAACCTGTTCTTTCGTGTATTCGTTAGGTACACGGAAACAGGAGCAGAGATGTTCAGGGGGCTTGAGGATTGGAGGTGGATGTCATCAACCAGGAGGGTGGGGAGAAGGGTTGGGGAAAGAGCCATTGTGCTTCTGAGTATTGGAGAGTGACCCCATCCCAGCAGAGAGCAGCTGGTGGAGTGGCCGGCAGAAGGGCTGGGCTGGGTGAAAGCTGTGTGAAGGAGCTGTGCCCAGCCTGGCACCCCTAACTTCCTGCAATGGTTTCCCATGTGCCTGAGACCCTGGCATACCTGTGAGAACCTCAGCCTTTCTGTTGTCCTGGAAGGAAGGGCATGTTGCACCGACTGGCTCGCAGGACAGATTCTAGCATGCTTCGTCTGTTCAGTATCTTTATCAGCAGAATTTTGCATGTGGGCCCTTTAGGGGAATGCGTAGATCATCCCTAGGGGTCAGTCACCTGTGTGATCTATTTGGTTAATATAAGAAGAAATTATTCACAATAGCCAAGATATGGAAATAATGTAAATGTCCACCCACAGGTAAGTGAATAAAGAAAAGGTGGTCTAGGGCGGCTCCCGTAGCTCAGTGGGTACGGTGCTGGTCACATACACCCAGGCTGGCAGGTTCAAACCTGGCCCGGGCCAGCTACAACAATGACAACTGCAACAACAACAAAAAAATAGCTGGGCGTTGTGGTGGCAGGCACCTGTAGTCCCAGCTACTTGTGAGGCTGAGGCAAGAGAATCTCTTAAGGTCAAGAATTTGTTGTTGCTGTGAGCTTTGATGCCACAGGACTCTACCCAGGGCAACAGCTTGAGACTCTGTCTCAAAAAATAAAATAAAATAAAATAAATAAATAAAATAAAAGGTGGTCTAAACACACAATGGAATACTGTTCAGCCTTTAAAAAAGAAGGACATCTTGTCATCTGTGACAACATGGATAAACCTGGAGGACATCGTGTAAAGTGAAATAGAAGACACAGAAAGATAAATTGTCTATGGCCTTCTTATATGTGGAATCTAGAAAAGGAGAACTCGGAACAGCGGAGTTTAGAAGGGTGGTTGGGAGGATGGGTGGGGGAAGGGTGAGATGTTGGCCAAAAGGATGCAGAGTTTCAGTTATGTGGGATGAATAAGTTCTGGAGAGCTAATGTCCAGCATGGTGATACAGTAATGACACTGTGCTGTGTACTTGACATTTGCTAAGAAGGTAGATCTTAAGTGTTCTTACCAGACACACACATCACACACACGGTAAGGACGCAAGATGCTGAAATGTTACTTTGATTGTGATAATCATCTCACAATGTCTTCATGTATCAAAGCGTCAAGCTGTATACCTTAAACATATACAATTTGGATCTGTCAATTTACTTCAATAAAGGTGAAAAAAGAAAAGACAAAGTAACAGCATGTTTTATAATTCCTCTGCTATTTTAGAACTGAATTTTGCTTTCTCAAAACTACAGAGAAAGTAGTACTCCAAAAAGGAGTCAAAGTACTATTCTAGCAGGCACTGGATTAGCCAGATGGTAAAAGCTGCCCCCAGACGAGGAAAAGAGGCTGTCTTTAGGCAACAGGCCCTGTGTATGAGTGCAGTGTGTCCTAAAATTCAAAAGAGGGCAGCAGATAACTTGCACTGCTGTAGGACCAGGCAAGCGCCTAACCTGAGGAATGTCGGCAGGAAAATTTGCTGGTTTTTCAAAACTCTCGGCCTGCCAGGGTTAGCTGAACCAGATATTCGCGTTTCTAGAGCCGTGTGTTAAAATGCAAAAGCAAATATCTGATTAATGGGACCTAATGAGCTTTGGTGATGTTGAGGAGCAAGTGTGGGCAGATTGCCCACCCTGGCAGCCTCATGCCACGTTATTTAGTGATCTAAAACCCTGCGATGGCGGCGTCACTCACGTTAGGACCCAGTGAGTTCGTGGGAAATAGCCGTGGAGTGGGAGGCAAAGAGGCTGCCTATCTGCTTTTGCGGATTCTCTGCAATGAGCCAGAACTCTCTTCACAAAGTGTAGGCAGCTTCTTTCCTACCTGGTAACTTTTTCAGGAAAAAGTAGGAAGTGATTCTCTTTGCGTGTTTCCAGTGCTTCTAGAAGAAAGAAAGTTTGTGTTAGGAAGGACAAGCCCTAGCTCCTTGGGGATTCAGGGAGTTTGAGGATAGAGAAGAGGCCTGAATCTCTTGGGTTAAAAACACAAACTGTAACCTGCTTCTGCAGTGTGTTGGGATTTCATCCTGAGAATCACCTAAGAGACTTCATGATCCATTTTCCTGAAAAGGTAATAGTAAGCTGTGGACCCCAAACACAGCTTCACAAAGAAGTTCTTTTGGCAGGGGAGGAACAGGGAACAGGATACCAATTCATTTTTAAAATAAATCTTGAAATGATATTGCAAGGCATATGAGATCTGTGATAGTCTTTTTGATTTAGCCTGCTTTTAAGTACTTTAATTCTTGATTTTTTTTAATTAAAAGCATTTTAGAATTGTTTCAACCTACCAAGTATCAAACTACATATGCAATCCAAAAGATCTTACCCCTAAAAGTTGAACCCTTTGTTTATTTGGAACACATTTTTGATTTCTAGAAAGAATTAAAAATGTTTTTTACTCCATAAATAAGTTTGATTACTTAAATTGTGAAGAGATTCTACAGTGCTAAAACTTGAGAACGTGCACATTACCTTAATTTTACAACTTTGAAATTAACAGAGACTATGCTGTGAAGATACACACCTGATACTAGATAACAGATTTCTAAGAAACATACCCTAACATTTTGGACTGATTTAATATTAAACAATTACTACACAGCTGAGTTAATCAGTCCCTTTATAGACTTTGGCAAACAGAGGATTGTCTTCCTATGTATAATAATAAAAACCAGACTTGGCAAGAGCTCACGGGTCTACAGTGATTGTGTATTTCTTTGTATTCTCTAAAATATTGAGGCAGGAGATTATTTTTTGCTGGTGTTTCACATGCCGTGAAATTAGAACTACAAATTGATAAACAAATTGATAGGGTCTCTAGTGCCTGTAGGATCATCTGGGACTTCTGGGGCTTTTGTAGGTAGGTCTCCTTGGAGCCTCCTTGTAGAATAATGTAGCCCTGAGTGATCATGAGATGTTTCACCTCAAAATAACTCTAGACGAAAGGACACATTTCTCTTTCCAGAACAGTCCTCTGGAGTTTCAAAAAAATAGTTTTGTTCTCTTAGGAACATAGCCCTCTCAGGAATAACGCTAGTCGAATTACAAATAGAAAAAGAATGGCTGTGTTTACAGAATTTTTAGGAGAGGAAAGCGATCTGTAAGAGAAAAGACATACATGCATCAGAGCAAATAGGAATTTTTAAAAAGAAACAACTCTTAAACGCTACAAAAAAGAACCACCTGATAAAAATAAATGATTCTATGATCTAGTGAACTTAATAAAGTCTCCTTGACTGCAATTTGGAAGGCCCAAGTTTTGCTGGCAGCTCTGCCCCAATCTTAAGTCATCTGACGCAAGGTACATTTTAAAATGTCACAGCCTTAATTTCATTTTCTTTAAAATGAAGGAATTCCATTTTACTTCAAAATTCTATTATTTTCTGACTCACTGAAGTATTGCAGTGGACACAGTGAATTCCCAAATACTTTTCTCTCTACCCTGTTAAATTAATGCCAGCTTGAATTTTATAGGGAAGTATAGCCACCAGAAATTATAAGTATAAATTATAAAAGGTTCCTTTTCCTAAACCAGGTAGAAATATGCAAATTTTATGCTATTTTCAACCTTAATCTGACTCTTAATTACCACCTGGCGTATTGTATATCACTCTGGTAATAGATACTTGGCATAAAATTGTTGCTTTACCAGGAGAATGCGATTAGGGCAGCCAGACGACTTGGCCCTGAACAGGAGAGTTTATGTGTGGTTGTTCCCTCCATTTCCATCCTCAGCTCTATCTCAGTTCTGTAGCACTTAGCTATATATCAGAAAATAGATCAAAAAGCAAACGAGCATCCTGCGTGACCATGCTAACAGCAAAATCAACAGATATAAGGTCCCTTTTTAATTTCCTGTAAACCATCACCTGTTTCCTTCTGCCTTCTTGCTGCTACAGTTCTTTCTTGCTCAAGACTCTGTCTTCCCTCAAAGCCTTCTTCTTTCATCCACACTTATGTCATTTGTGTCTTTGGTGCGTGGAGAACTTTGGGGTTCATCTAGAGAGAAATAAATGAAACAGAAAATAGCTCCTCCACCGACTAGTGTGTGTGCATTGTTGAAATCTTTGTCCTCTGTGGAGTGAGCACACGCACACATCTGCCCTGCCTCTCCATTCTTCTGAACCCCATTTTCCTACTGGGTGACAGCAAGCACATTTAGTCATTCCTGACCGTATGTAGAAAGCATGTGACTTGCTGAAAACCTATCTCCTTGATGCAATAAGATGAATAGGGATGGACAGGAATAATTCCAGGAGAGGAACTAACAAATGGTGAAGGGCTCATTTGCCTGTTACTCTGTCTTATTGTAAGAGAGAGTTTAAACAAGGCTCAGAGAGGTGACAAAACTTGCCTGAGGCCACACAGTGTCAGAGCTCAGAGTCTAATTCTATAAACTCACTGATTTTTTTCCTTTTATAAAATACCTTATTCAATTCTTTTCTTCTTTGTTTTTCAATTCATAAAAATTATATACAGTTCCACCAAGATGAAATGTATTATATGAAATTAAGGTACAATTTGGCATTTTAGTCTTGGATGGCCATGAATTAGTGCAGTTCTAAGGCAAACACAACATTTGGGGTAATGCCATTTAGCCTATTTTTGTACACTGTGTTATAGGCAATCCCTTAGAAGTATATAATATACTAGGGGAAATGAAATATTATTTTTCAATTTGCTTTTCCAGAAGAATACCATTAAAGCAATCCTGCTCATGGCTGCCTGTACAAGCATACCTTCTCCAAACACTTTTTGGGTTTTTTTTTGAGACAGAGAGACAGAGCCTCAAGCTGTCACCCTGGGTAGAGTGCCGTGGCATCGCGGCTCACAGCAACCTCCAACTCATGGGCTTAAGCGATTCTCTTGCCTCAGCCTCCCAAGTAGCTGGGACTACAGGCGGCCGCCACAACGCCTGGCTATTTTTTGGTTGTAGTTGTCATTGTTGTTTGGCAGGTCCGGGCTGGATTCGAACCCGCCAGCTCCCGTGTATGTATCTAGTGCCTTAGCCACTTGAGCTATAGACGCTGAGCCTCCAAACACTTTTTAGCTCATCACATAGATGTAATGAGAGGAATGATTTGGAATGACAGATAAGGAGGTGGAAAATTTCTTTATTTTAGGTTTTTCCTTAAAAAATAATATGATTTCATGTGATAGCAAAGTAGGCTATTATGACCATTTTGATGCATAGCAAGATTGGAGTGGAAATCAAGCATTCCCAGGGATCAACATCTTAACCTGCGACCTGTCCCAGGGATCCCGTTCCGCATTCCCACATGGGAAGCAGCTTCCTTCTGGGCACCCTTTACCAGCTTCCTTCTTCCCACTAGCTGTTATTGCCACTGCTGTCGCTATTATATTAACTTTTCCTCTTTACTTGATAAGAGTTCCTGGGAAAATTGGTAATTGGTGTCCAAGAGTAGGAGAAACACGCTGTGTGTGGGATAACAGTATTAGCTTAAATGTACATATCATTTCATAGCTTACAACACCGTTTCTCAAAATAGGGTTCCTGAGACACTTGCTTCCGGTTCATCAGGGAAAACCTCCAGGGCAGACTTCTGAGCCCTCCCTAGACCTGATGAATCAGAGTTTCAGGGGTGAGGAAAAACAGATTTGTAGAACTCAGGAATCTATGAGTTCACAATCTCTCCAGATGATTTTTATATATACCAAGCGTATAAACATTATTTTATAAAATATTTTCATATGTGTTCCTTTTCACCTTTGTGAGCTAGGTTATTATAATGATATACCCATTTTACAGGTGAGGCAATTGGAGTGTGGGAAAGTTACTCGCAGGGACACAGTTAATAGTACAGAGCTCATCAGGTCTAGGGAGGGCTCAGACGTCTGCACTGGAGGTTTTCTCTGATGAACCTGAAGCTCTGACTAGAACCCAAGTCTCCTGACTTTTTGTGCCTTCCCTTCTCCACAGCACACTGTTTCCATAGACTGAAGGGTGAGTCTGCACACACAAATGTGGTGACATTCATGGGAGACAATATAGGCTGAAATTCTTTCATGAATCGTGCTTTTGGTGTCATATTTAAAAATTCATCGCCAACCCAGGATCATGTAGCTTTTTCTCCTTACACTTTTTTTTTCTAGAATTTTCATAGTTTTTTCACTTTACCTCAGGTCCATGAGGCATTTTGACATAACTTTTGTGAAAGGTGTAAGGTCTATTTCTAACTTAATTGTGGACATCCCATTGTTCCAGCACCATTTGTTGAAAAGTTTCTTCAATGAATTGCCTTTGCTTATTTGTAAAAGAGCTTTGCAAAACTTTATCCTTGTTATAAAAGTACTTTACCTCTTTTCTCTTTTTTAATAGGCAGCCAGAGCAGTCCAGCGTTTAATAATTATTTGCTTAAGATTTTACCCCGCCTTGTCAGGAAAGAACTTGAGGCGAGCTGTAGATTAGGACACAGAGCAAGATAAACCCCAGACAGTAAACTGCAACAGGATCCATTCCTACTGAATTTTCGTGGCCCTGGTTTAGAAACAGAGAAACCAGGTTCTGGACTTGACTCCATTACTTCACCTTCTGAGCTTCTGCCTCCCCTCACTGGGAAATGACAGGAATGTTACAAGACTTACTTCAGGTTTCTAGTTATATGATTCCATTTGCCTACCCAGGGTAGGGGTAATGAAAACTTCTATCTGTAAAAGGCTTTCCCATTCATGAAGCAAGCTTGCCCTTTCTGGAGCCGCTCAGGAGGATTCACTGCATTTATTGTAGCTGAAACTATCCTTCATCATTTCACCAACCCATGAGAGCAGAGGCCTGAGACACACATGCAGAGACTCGGCCCTACAGTTTTCCCCAAGTCCGCCTTGCCTGCTGTATAGGTTCAGACCCATCACGTCCCACCTCAGTGGTAGTCATCCCGCCTCGCTCACATTTTCATCTCAGGCACTGACGCATCTTTGTTTGTTTATCCCACTGAGGGTCAGGGATGCTTCTTTCTTTTCTGGGAATTCCAGGATCCGCCTTGCCTTTTGTCTCCCCTTCTCAGTTTCTCTTTCCAACTCTCTTTGCCTGAGGCTGACCACACTCCTTCATTCTCAAGAACGTGCTGCTTATCTATCTTCCAAGTTTAAGGCAGCCAAAGGCTTTTAAAGATAATGAAAATCTCTCAGCTGCGATTTTGAGCTGCAAAGAATTTGCAAGATTCACTGGCACAGAGAGTTACAGGAATGTTCTCCTAATACTTGTGGTCTGGAATCTTTGGAGGATCAGGGATCTACCAGGAAAACAGGCATGTGAAAATAATTATAGAATAGCATGGAGGGGTGATGAAGGGTATTTTGGGGGTGAAGAGCACAGATATCAAATAATTTTTTCCAAATAGGTAACAGTTGAATATTGAAGCAGGATTAGGCAGGAGTTTAAGAACAGCTAAAATTGGGAGGGGGGTCCAGGGATCCAAATAGGGCTTACACCATGTGCAAAGGAAGGTGCATGAAAGAGAACACCACTTTAGACGTGGCTGGGTTAGCGCTTTCCCATAGGTAGGCAAGGCTGACTTAGCTGGTTTGGCTGTCCAGACAGTTGCCCTCTGCCCCACCCCCTTGTTCTACAGTCCACGTGTGTCCTCCCTAAGGCCACGCCCTTCTTAACTCTCCAGAAATCAATCATGCTTTGTCAAGACTCAGGAGATAAGCATGCTTTGCTGCCTAGCACACCCAGGACAAGATTTCAGCATAAAATGCATTCTTGAAGACAGCTAAAAGTGGGGGAAGGAAGGGACTGGCGGGAAACAACTCAGGTCACAGAAGCCTTGAATACTAAGGCGCTGCACTTCTCTGTGTGGTCTGAGGGGACTGTCAAGGAGTCATGCAGTTAGATTCACTTTGAAAAGGGGAAGAAAGAGGACAGAAAGAAACTGGATTAGGAGCAGACAAGTCCAGAAACAAGATGGACAGGGCACAGACTGATAAGAGAGGCAGTGATGCTGGGAACCCGGAAGGATCTCCGAGAACTTCAGCAGGAGTTTTTGTCCTCTATGGAGTGCAATGGAGCAAGAGGCAGTCACACTCATTCCCAGGTTTCTGATCTCAGCAATGACAGGTTCCATTAGCCAAGGTGAGAACCCAGAAAGAGTGGCAGTTTTGAGGGAGACCATCAAATCCTTTCTCATTAACTGCTTTATAGAGAGGGAGAGGACTAAAGGACAGTAAGATATATTGGTCTAAAGCCCAGTTGCAATTCAATACAGATGAAATGGCTAAGGAGTAACCGAGAGCTTTGGGAAGAGCCTGTCCTAAGGAGGAATGCTTGATTTAGTTCAACAAATACTATGTACTCTACAAGGCCTTGGTGAGGCTTCGTTGGACATGCAGAGAAAAATCATATATTCTTCTACTTTAAGGGGCCTATTTTGCTTTAACTATAGCCACGGAGTAGGTATGAAATGTGTTTCTAGGAATTATTTGTGAAGGAAAGTTTAAAATTTTAGTCTGTAAGTTCACGTCTGTTTCCCTGGCTTCTTTGAGGTTCACATACAAGTGAGTACTTCTCCCTTTTCTTTCCTCCCTCCCCCTCCTTCCTTTGTTCCAGTTTCTTGTGAGGTTAAAACCAAATTCTAGGATATGGTATAAACATAAAAATTGATTTACTTGTTCTTTATTTCCAACCCTGCCTTATACTTAAACATAACATGTTTGGTTATAACCGTCTAAAAAAAATGGAAGATGCATCTTTATGGACATTTCTAATCTTTGGAGAGAAAATAGAGGAAAGTTAATATAGTTTAACTTAAATACATTTTAGAGTGAAAATCCCTTTTGAAAAATATTTTTCTATATGTTGACTATTTTTAGATACACATACAAACACAACTATAGACTCTTCATTGACTGATAAGCTTATGAAAAAAGTAGTAAATATTTAAGAAAATGTTTTAAGTATTTCAGAAAATGTTTAAAATATCTAAGAAAATAAGAAACATACTATGAATTTGCATAAGGAACTATAGATCTGTAATACTTTTCCTTTGAGAATTAAACTTTGGAATAAAAGATAAAATTTAAAAAGTTGACTTTTATAGGCATGTCAAAAGCACTGATCAGCATTTTATATCATAAAGAATTGAGAAACAATAACTAAAAGCAAATAACAGCATCCTGCTTCACCAGGAATTTGCATATTTTGCCAATACTTATAGAATCTCTTAGAAAATTATTCTTTGAAGTGTGAGATTATTCATTGGAAAAATTTTCAGATACCACTAGATTCATGTAGAAATTTATCTTGGTTCTCTTACTAAAATATCTTACAGTCAATTCCTCTTTAGTCATATTTTAGCCAATGGAATTGTTCTTCTTTCCCCAGAAATGGATATTTTTACTTTGCTGTGGACTGAGAGGGGCTTTTCAAGTTACCTTCAATTTTTACAGCTCTTTCCATACCCCATGTGTGAATTTACTGTGATGACTTCTGAATGATGAAACTAATTTCAGCAGTCTCACCAAAGACTTGCTTTGCTCTGGTAAGTATAGAAAACCTTCGGCAATGTGGTTCAGATTTAAATTTTAGCACTTAGGCAAAACTTCGTAGAAGGAACCAGGATATGAATAAGTATGAAGTAAGCCCTTGAATGCAAAACATATTTCTAAAACGTCATTGAACATTTGAGAGAATTTTCAATTAAGTATGTATGACTCCAGGTTA
This sequence comes from Perodicticus potto, assembly GCA_963574655.1. Taxonomy (NCBI): domain Eukaryota; kingdom Metazoa; phylum Chordata; class Mammalia; order Primates; family Lorisidae; genus Perodicticus; species Perodicticus potto. The sequence continues at coordinate 11,467 of CAUYRH010061207.1, read as the reverse complement.
TCTCCCTCAAACAAATTAGTTCCCTTTTGGAAGGGTTTTCTGTATCTTTGAAATTATTGATTGAATCAGTACTCAAGGTAGAACTGTAAGTAAAGTTACAATTCTAAAACCTTTGGGGCAATAGTTCTAATTAATGTAAGTAATATTTTAGCCAAATGCATGGGGTTGTAATTGAAAAACATCACCTGGGTCCAAAGAATACCTACTAAGAGCAGCCCTAATAAGATGCATTCTGAGGTGGCTAAATTAATTTCCTTGACTTGCAAAGTAGAAGTGGGAAAGTTTTTTCTTCTTCATGAGCCTAGAGGGTTTGACGTTTGGCCCTGTTGAAACCCAGGAGCTATCTGACCTGATTAACATACGTATAATTAAAGTATAGCAGTTACAAAGGCAAAGCCAGTCTTATTTGGCTCTGTACTACTATGAAATAATTTCTGTCTGCATTTTTTTTTTAAACCTAGTTTTCCCTGGACATCATCCTGCTGCCTTCTTTAAGAATATTGCTTCATTTCTTAGCAGGCACTAAAGAGTAGAAAAGCTTTCCCCAGCATTCAAACCAGATTTTCTTTCCATTCATATCACCATTTTTCATCACATGGTAAGAAACACTGTAAATAATTGAGGTGATCCATCAAGAGACCCATTCTTGATAATGAAAAATTGCATAACTCAGTAAAAGTCAATTAAAAACCACAAACTTCAGATTCTTTTTCTCAGTGAAGATTTATTGTTACAGAAGACATCTAATACAGTAGATTTGTGGGGTCAAAATTTTTAAAACTTCTAAAAATGCAGTTAAAGCTTGACAATAAACTTGAAGATTTATACAATATCAAAGTGTATTAGTTCTTTGAAATTAAAAGGTTTCTTGTTTTTTTCTCTTTAACACGAGATGTCTGAGGTGTTAACATTTCATAATAACCTTAGAAATAACATCCACTGTGTGGGATACTTTTCTACCTTTGAGGATTTTAAAGGAGTCTTACTCTTTGGTTCTGCCTGTACAACAAAAAATCTCTGAATTAAATGAGAGGTCAGGATATTTTTTTTTTTTTGCTAAACTAAATATCTGAATAATTAGAACTACCCAGATAAAGATTCAATATATTTTTATCTGGTTGCTAGCCAACATTTTAGTGGACTGTAGCATCTGGTAAAACTGCATACAGTATTTTTTAATAAACAATGACTTTACTTCTTTAAAGACATCAAATGCTGCTTCAGTGGCCAAGGGGAAAATGCCAGCTCTCTGAAATGTAGTATCTGTAACACTATTCTTTTCGTTTTTAATGCCCCGAATATAAATTTAACGAAGGAGCAAACTCTATCTCCACAACCTAAAAATATCCATTTGTTTTCAAGTTCATAGTCCACCAGCGAAAGTTTTAAACTGTGTCCACAGGCTTAGGTAGGGCTCAGCAGTCAGGCCATGACAGATACATAATTCTAACCAGCAGCGCACATGTGACATGCTTCCTACTGAAATTAAACTGCCAAATAGAAAGGAAGAATTGTGCCCCTTTTAATAGCGAAGAATGCAATCGTAAGAATTCTTCAGATTTGGAATTCCAGCAGTGTTCTAGTGTTTTCTTCTTGATGTGTGACAAGAATGAGTAATATCAAAAATAAAAACAAACCTCATCTAAACAAGGAGTCCTTTGACTTTGTAAGGTTCAACATCAAATATCCCAAATTCTAAAAAGATCCATGACCAGTAAAATATCAGAGCTAAGGGGATAACATGCTGGAAATGGAACAGATTTTTAAACCTTTTGATTTTAACCTACTAATGTTAATTTTGTTCATTTCTGTTAGACATTGCCACTTCAACTACTATGGACTGTGGTATTTCATATGCATATAAATATTTGAATTGGACCTCATAAAAAGTCCCATGGGTCTTTAATACTTTTATTCTTGTATAATCTGAAACAAATCCTTTCCTTTAAAAAATCAAACAGATTTACACACATTTGACTATTTACAAAGCACCCAATTAAATCCTACTTAATTCTTTTGCTCTAAAAATTCCAAAGTTGTATGTAAAGTACCCATCACATTAAATGCATAATTTTCACAAACCCTGGCAGTCCTATGTAACCTAGAAAATGCTACTTTACTTAAAGAGAGTTAAAAAAAAAAGTATAAGGTTTTAAAGAAATGAGACCAGAAATCACAGTACAAGACTGATAAATCTACTTTAATATTCACATGTAAAAGTTACACATCACAAGAGATTGGACAGTAGCTTAGCGGTAACTAACATAGCTATAGTGAAAATCATTTTTATAAAAAAATAATCTAGATGCAGTCATCAGAATTTTTGGTCTACTTAAGTTAATGTTTGAAGATCGACTTTTATCCCTGCTTGAAGGATTTTCCATTATGCCTTTTTATTTTTTTCCCACTGTTGCCTATTAATATTCTTTGGAGGAAGGAAAGCAGGTAAGTGTTTATTTCCAAGAGTTTGTCCTTTGGTAGCAAGCAGAGAACATTTTTCATTTCTATGATTTAAATAATCTGTACAGACATGAAACTTAGTGACATTAAGCTTTAGTGTAAAATGAAGAGTGATAAGCAATTTTTTTCACTTTGATAAAACAATGGATTTCATAAACGCCTTTAGGATCCAAGCCTTTCCTCATCCCACAAGCAAAATCATTCAGAATCCATTTTGACCTCAGTCAAAAAACAAAACACTCTTTATAAGTATTACACTATAAAACCCTGTACTTAAGAACTGATCAGGTATATTTTCAACATGTATGCTTCAAATACAAAGATTTCGATCTATGTTAAAGAAAACACATTTGAATGGACTCAGAACAAGTTTATTTTGTGATTAAACATCTCATGCAATCATGCAAGACCACTAGCTATAACTGTTACTTCCGAGTCTACAATACTGGGCAAAACAAAAACAAATTAAAAGCCAGACCGAACAGAAAAGACATTCAAGATATCAAGAGCTCTTCAATTGAGCTGAAAAATAATTTTCCAAAAGAAATATTCCCATAGATTAAAAAAACACACACATAATATTTACAAAAAATATTTAATTAAAAATCTTATAATTACAGTAGTCTATTAAAGCATATACTTTCTCACACTTATAGAACATCTCTATATATACATGGTATGAAATGTCACTCAGTTATCTATACAATATGTAACATTCTTGCAGGGAAAGGAAAGTTCCCTGCCCCGTTATAATCATCTATTTTAAACAATAGATGTAAAAAAAAAAAATATCTACAATGTTCCGTTATATTAGTAAAGCTTCAAAACAAAAATTGAGCCCTCTGGTCACAAAGTAGGCTTCTACAGTCTTATCTACCCTTGATCTTCTATTTATCAGTTCTGTCACACGTAAGCTTCAAAGTTTAACTGCACCTCCAAAAAACACAGAAACGTACAATTCACAGCAGTTATAAATGAAGACACAAAAGACAGTATGTTATGTAGAATGTTCACGAACGTGCAAAAAAAAAAAAGATGAAAGTTGTATTTTTCTTTCCTCTCTCTCCCTCTTGGAATGACGAATGAAAACGTTTCTAGATTTGTTGATGTTTTTTCCTTTCCTCCGGTGGCTTTTTCTCTAACTTCTGCTCTTCCCCCTCCCTCTCTAGTGCTCTTGGCTCGGGCTCAGGCGGCCGCACACCTGTGGAAGAGGAATGAATAGAGGGGGTGTGTGAACCTTCTCGCTGCAGACTAACTGGCGCCACCGACCAAACTCAAGACATGCTTGATCAACAACCCAAAACAAACCACCAGGTCAGACAACACCCGAAGCCAGGCTCTGCGCCGAGCAGGCAGCTGCGGGTCCCCAGGAAACCGGGAGAGGAGACCCCTTCCCGGGACCCTGGCCGCGTCTCCCTCTGTGGGTGTCAGACTGCACCGGGGAACAACAGGGCAGCACCCACCCCCACGAAGGTGCCCTTTCTCTCGGGGTAGGGAGGGTCGGAAGAGCCCACGGGTCACCAGGGGAAACACGGGGGCGGCGGGGACAAGAGCCGATTAATTTAAGTCATCAGTGAGTGAACCCCGAGTTCTAAAGCGAAGTGTGGGTTCACTTGCATTTTGTGTGGCAGGGTTAGAGATGTCTGTTTCCTTGGGAGTGTGCTCTAGCAATGGTGGGGGCAAAGAACACCGCGGAGCCTGGCAGCGGAAGACCCCGGGGACGGGCATCTCTCGCGACCCGCCACCGAGACGGGAAATGCGCGCTCACCTGGACAGCGCGGCTCAGCGGCACAGAATGCTGTCGCCCTGCTTGTTCACCGCGCCGGCCTGGAAGAGCAACCGAACACCAAGGCAAAGGTTAGCAGCGCAAACAACGCTCTAGTCACGGTCCAGGGTTCGTCCTCCGGCACCAGGCTGGAGCGCGGACGCCCCCACGCCACTTGGTAGCCCGGGGGGCCCTCGGGGCTCGGGCTAGAGTTGACAGCCCGAGAAGCGCACAGTCCCGAGTCCCGCCCTGCGCGTTCTCCCGCCCGCATCAACGGAGCCCTGCCGGCCGCTGGCTGCCCGGGTCCCCGAAGGAGAAGGGGGAGGGGGCTGTCATTCTCGGCCGGCCCCCGCCCGGAGCGGGGGTGAGCTCCGGGTCCCCTCACCCCGCCGTCGCCCCGACCCGCGCGGCACCCGCCCCTCGCCGGCGCCAGCCTCTCACCGGGTCGGTGTTGAGCGCAGTGAGCGGGGTCCGCGGCGGCGCGGCCGGACAGGTCCCGGCCGGGTGGTGCGGCGGCGCGGGCGGCGGCGGCTGCCTCAGCAGAGCCGGGTGCGTCTCCAGCGCCAGCTGCAGGTCCAGGATGTAGTCGATAACGTGCTGCAGGATCTCCACTTTACTGACTTTCTTGTTGGGTGGGATGGTGGGCACCAGCCTTCGCAGGCGGCTGTAGCAGTCGTTCATATCGCACTGCAGGCACAGCGCCGGTTCGTCGGCCGCCGCCTCGGCCGCCTTGCAGCGCGCTGCCGCCGCCGCCGCCGCCGCGGCCGCCGAGCCGCCCAGGCTGTGGCCGTGCTCGGCCAGGCAACGCAGCGCCAGCTCGCCACCGCCGCAGCCCGACGGCGCCTTGCGGCCCGAGGGGCGCACCGGGCTCACCGCCTTCATCGCGCGCACCCTGCGCCCTGCGCGAGCGGACCCGCTGGGCGAGCTAAGGAGGCAGGCAAGGTCCGGGCCCCCGCCCGCGGCCCGCTCCGCTTCCTTTTCCTTCTTGCCTGGCGCGCTCGGGGCACTGCGATGCTCCCAGCGGTCCCGAGCCCAACAGTTGACTGGAGGGTCGCTCCGGGTTTGCTAGGGGATCTCTGCTCAGCGGGCGACCGTCGGCCCGAACTAAAGGCAAGAAAAATTAAAAACACCAGAAAAGTAGCCCACCCGGGTCCCCTAGTCACTCCCTTCAGAGGTCCGACTGAGCGCGGCGCCGCCGAGCTCCCCCAGCCGGAGATCTCCGCACTCGGGGTACTACTCACAGCCGCGCCTCCTGCTCTACGCTCTCGCCCAGCCCGCAGCGCAGCTGTATTTATAGAGCCGCGCGTCCGGGGGCGGGGCCAGCGTGCGGGCCAGGTCGCAACGCGAGCCAGCAGAGCCCGGCTGGGCGCGCGAGCGGGTGCGCGGAGGGAGGAGGCGAGGGCGGGGGCTTCGGGCGGTGCTGAGAGGCGGGGAGCCGGGCAACCCGAGTGGAGGAGTGGGCGGGGGTCGGGAGTGGCCAGCCAATCAGGAGAGCAGTGCCGCCGCAGGGAATGACGCTCGGACCAATGGGAAAGGCACTCCATTCCGTCAATGCTGTGGGTAGGGGTTCTGAGAAAAGAGAGCCGGGTGGGAGTCGGGCCGGGCTGGTGTGTGCCCAAGGGAGGGGAAAAGAGAGAAGTTCCCGTGAAGAACTGCGGGAATGTGCGGCTGGAATTCACTCCCCCCTCTTCCCGCCTAGGCTGCCGAGGGAGCGCTGGGGCCTGCCACTTCTAATAGCGCGGCTCCTGGGGACCCTGCGCCACCCCTCACTCCATCCCTGGAAGTCCAGTGCCTTAAGACAGACACACTGCTCAACAAGGCACGTTGTTCTGTTCTATATTTCCTTTCTCCGTTTTATTATTCGCCTTTTCACAATTGCCGAAACCATAATGACAGAATGGAATGTGTAGCCTTTCCGTTTTCTTTTTAAATAACGCGAAAGCCTACCAAAAGTATTTAAAAAAAAAAAAAGAAAAGAAAGGAATACCAAATCGAATGCAGGGAGAAAAGCAATATCAATAAAACAGAAACGTGGTGGTGGGGTTTTATTGGTTTTTTTGTACCCATCTAGATGCAAAAGTGGGCTCAAGAAATGCATTTGCCTTGCACATTAAATTACAGCACGTAAAGAGTAAAAATGCATGGACACGGAGTATTTAAAATCCCATCATGACATATAATATTAATCCGTTTTATGTAAAATTCATACCTGTAACTTAATTTAGGCCATTAATGCACTGCTTCACGTATTAGAGTACCCCTCTTTAAATAAGGTGATGAGAATGTCCAGAGTCTCCTTCTTTGGCAACAAAGGATTAAAATTCACACTTCCAGTCTCTGGGGTCCGCTTGGTCCCCACCCTGCAAAAAAGCCTGTTAATTAAGGGCGTTTTTGTGTTTAGGTTTCTAATGGAAAAGCTGTCCCTCGTCAAAACAAAATTGCACAATTGAACTCTGGTGGAGCATTGTGTGTATCCTTCAAGAAAAAAATCGAAAGCTTCACATGAGAAATGAGCATAGAACTTCTCAGTCAATGGGGAAATGAATTTTGAGCTTCCCACCTTTAGCCACGCTTGGAGCTGAATTAACCCAAGAATTTTCTTCTTTCCTGTACATGACATGGACTGGTGCCTTCATTTTCATAGATAATTGCAAGAAAGAGACATGAACTTAATTTTTTCCTGTCTATCCTATGTATGTACTTCACTTTCTTCCTACTCCCTTCCCAGGACTGAAATACCTGCACCAGGCAGATATTTTGTTTAGCCATGTGGGTACTTTGTGACTATTGCACTATTTCCCCAGAGCACATTCCTTTTTCCTGATGAAATGAGGAGCAACTATTTAATGCTCATTTCACAGGTAGATGCAATAACCCTCTTCTGATCCTTATATGTTACTGCCTGTAATAATTGTTTGCAAACAACTGACATTCTCATTCATTTATGTGCATACATAGATGGTGAACATACACATTATCAAGACAATCAGAATTATAAAACCTGAAAGAAGGACTTTCTCCTAAAGACAGGCATAGTGGTACATATTCTTAAATTAATGCAAATACATAGGAGAGAATATTGTGGTTTTAGATAGAAACTTAGGAGAAGGAGCCCTAGGGGGTATATTACTATTATCTTGGAGCCAGTTATACAATCAGAAGTGATGATGATAAATGGATATATGTATAGATGTTTTGTTCCATTGGTTTTTCTTTCCTAGTGTTTTAAAAAGTGCTTACAAATTAAAAACCCAAGATTTTTCTCTGTTAGGCAAATTTAACTGTGCTAATATATGCCCAAGGTACACGCACATTTAAATCTTTACATATCCTGACTTGATTAAAATTAAAATTTCTTTTAAATATGTGACACAGAGGAACAATCTTATTCATCTTTTTAGAATTTGCTACGTCTCAGAGAACCATTCCCTGGATGTGGCAAGTGTCAAATGCCCAAGTTTCAGGTTTTGTGAAAGGTGCTCTGTGCAATTGGCTCAAAGTGAGAAAGACTGAGTTACTTTGTGTGGGGTGGGGTTGGGGAAGGTTCAGAGAAAAGTACCTTGGGCACATTATCAAGAACATCCAGGAAAAAATGTGATCCCTAAATCCTACTGTTGAAGTAGGTGAGACAGTTATTGTACTCCTTGTTTTAAAGGTTGGAAGGCATGAAGGCATTAAAGAATTAAAGTGCTACATAAACGGTTACACAAAGGGAATAAGGAATATCATCCTACACTTTTGGGCCCATGAAACCAGAGAGCACTAGAAGCTACTCAATTTTATGTTTTTGTGTACTTAGCCATAGACACTTAAGTGACCTCATGGCTGAAGTCGAGAAAGACTCCTAGCAATGATAGTTCAAAACAAGAGCTTACTCAGCAGTGATCAGATTTTGGATAAACCTTACAAGCTACATTATTTCTGTTGTGCAGAGAAGAAACTTTAGTCTGTGACTCTTTCTTTTACATCCAAGCGCTTCACTTGCACTTTTGAAAAATAAGACAGGCTGGCCCAAAGCCCTTTGCCATGGAAGTACTAGAGATTCCCCAAAGTTGCCTGGAATGCAACACTCATAGGAGAATCACTAGGAAGCCCTGGTGACCTGAGCTGTGTATATCCCCTTTCTCCAGACAAAGAGGTCTACAGCCCTCTCTTGGGATGCATTCTCAATGCTAATCAGACCCTTGCTGAACTTACAATCACCCTGTGTTTACATGAAGCCAGGGTATCAAAGCATATTGTACTATTCAACCCAAATGCCTTTTCAGGACTTGATATTTTCCATGGCCTCCAAGGAAACAGTGGGTGGGCTCAGACACACTGATAAACACGAGTGTTCCCATGTCTTGGTTACGCTGTAGATGTTAGTGATCACTGAAGGAGCCACGTGCGTTCTTAAGGGGCATAAGAAACCACTATGTACCCTGCAGCAGGAATGTCCCTTGCTCTAAAGGAATAAACTGGGCAATGTGGCAATACAAGCTCAAGGCTGTTTTATCAGGCACTGAGTGTTACAGATTTACTTGTGCTACCCTTGGATTGCTGATACCGGTCCCGGAAACACTGATAACCTCTTGGTTTGCTACGTCTTAGAAAAGGCTTATAGGAAGAGGACATTATATAATGAATGTGGCTGGGCAGATGCAGCCATCAAAATGCTTTTTTCCCCAAGAGTTTTAAAAGGTAATCTGTTTAAATAAGAAATACATGACTTTTGGCTGGATGGTAGCTGACACCTGTATTCCAGCACTTTGGGAAGCCAAGGAGGGAGGATCTCTAGAGGCCAGGACTTCTAGATCAGCTTGAGCACCAGAGCAAGACTCTGGTCCTTACAAAAAAAATTAGTTGGGCCTGGTGGTGCACACCTGTAGTCCAGCTGCTCAGGAGCCTGAGACAGCAGGATCACTTGAACCCAGGAGTTGGAGGTTAACACTAAGCTCTGATGCCACTGTACTCCAGCCTGGGAAACAGAGGGAGACCCTGTCTCAAAAAAAAGTAGATGACCTTTACAAAGCCCTCAATCTTTAGGCAGATTAAAAGACAGAAAATGGAAAGAAAGAAATACAATTTTTTTTTAACCTTAGGAGATATAAAGACCAAGGGTTCTGAAGTGAGATATTTGGGCTCCAATTGTGGCTTCTTTGCTCACTAGTTTTATATCATTAAGCTGAATTCTTAACTTCCTGTTCCTTTCATATTTGAAATGAAGGTAAAAATTTTATTTGTTTTATAAGATACACACATATACATATGGCCTATATAACAAAATTGTACAAATTTCTTTCGGTTTTTTTTTTTTTTTTTTTTTGAGACAGAGCTTCAAGCTGTCACCCTGGGTAGAGTGCTGTGGCATCACACCACTCACAGCAACCTCTAATTCCTGGGCTCAAGTGAATCTCTTGCCTCCGCCTCCCAAGTAGCTGGGACTATAGGCGCCCGCCACAACGCCCGGCCATTTTTGGTTGCAGCCGTCATTGTTGTTTGGCGGGCCTGGGCTGGATTCGAACCCGCCAGCTCAGGTGTATGTGGCTGGTGCCTTAGCCCATTGAGCCACAGGCACCAAGCCCTAAAAAAACTTTTCATAGGAACCCACTTTCTAAACATGGAAATAGGGTGTCCAGAAAATTGGATGATGTGCTGGGCCAGTTGCATGGGGGACCCAAACTTGTAGGGATGTGCCCAATACATCTGTCAACATGAAATTCTCTGAACAGAGAAGAATCACCTATTTCAGTCAGCCCCTGAATGAAGGGTACCAGTCCAGGTGGGGACCCTTCCTTTTGAGCTTTGAGGGGCCACTTCACAGCATGTTATAGACAGTCTGTAGGTCAGATACCAGGTGCCAACAAGGGAAACTGCCCTGTCTGACACAGGGTCCACGGGCCTCTGACTTTTGGGCAGGGTAAAGAGAAACTGAAGTAAGGGTTGGGGAACCCAGGGCTCTGGCTTCTGGGTGGGTCTGTCTGGGCAAGGTGGTGAGCAAAGATGGCCCATTTTTCAGAACTCTTTCATTCCGAGGTCCTTACTCTTCCATAATAAGACCCCTCTGTCTGACCTTGGAGGAATCAAACAGCAGCTCTAGCCCCTAAGACCCTGATAGCTGATTACTAAGTCTTCTCTGTAATTGGAGAGTAGAGACCAGACTTGAGGGAGAATACCAGGACTTCCCAGGACTAGACTCTGGAGGGTCACTGGTGATTTTTTTTTTTTTTTTTGAGACAGAATCTCACTCTGTACTCTGCTGCCCAGGCTAGAGTGTCATGGTGTCAGCCTAGCTCAGAGCAAACTCAAACTCCTGGGCTCAAGCAATTCTGCTCTTCACCCTCCTGAGTAGCTGGGACTACAGGCACCCTCCATGATGCCTGGATAATTTTTCTATTTTTAGTAGAGACAGGGTCTTGCTCTTGCTTAGGCTGGTCTCAAATTCCCAAGCTCAAGAGATGCTCTCACCTTGGTCCCCCAGAGTGCTAGGATTAAGGCGTGAGCCACTGCGCCCAGCCCACTCTGATGATTCTTGACACACTCTGCTTCCCAGGCTTCTCTTGGCAGCTAAACATCTCTTCAGGGTAGGAGCTTTTATCATGTCCATTTTTTCAGGTAAGGAACTAAGGCACAGTGTTTATTTTTCCAAAATAAAGCAATTTTCGTAAAGTCACACAGCACATAAATGATAACTCTAGGGAGTAAGCCCTCATCCCCTGGCTTCAGAGTGCATCTTGGTCCCTGTCAAGTATACATGAGGAGAGGCCTCAGGAGACCTGCTTGTCCCCTATCTTCCACTTCTAGCCCCAATACCCAAACCCAAGCAGCCTCACCCAGTGGTGGCTACCTTCTACTCTACTTTAGACCACCTGGCTTAGCCACTTCGGGTTAAATGAGCAGAAGCTCCCTGCCTCCAGACAGAGGTGGGAATGCATAACCCTCAGGGCCACCCAGCACCCCCCTCACACCATCAGGCCATTCTCAAAGACAGTTTCCAGGCCTCAGCTGTCCCTTCCCCCTTAAATAGTCTCTTACCTGGCTAAAGATTCAGGCTTAGAATTATCACAAAAGTTCTTTTTTTTTTTTTTTTGAGACAGAGCCTCAAGCTGTCACCCTGGGTAGAGTGCTATGGCATCACAGCTCACAGCAACCTCCAATTCCTGGGCTCAAGCGAGTCTCCTGCCTCTGCCTCCCAAGTAGCTGGGACTACAGGCACCCACCACAACGCCCAGCCATTTTTTTTGGTTGCAGCCGTCATTG
>CAUYRH010061204.1:0-10376 GCA_963574655.1 Perodicticus potto | reverse complement strand
GCAGTGGCATGATCACAGCTCACTGCAGCCTTGAACTCCTGGGTTTAAGCACTTCTACTTCAGCCTCCCAAGTACCTGGGACCACAGGCACATGCCACCACACCTTGGCTAATTTTTCTATTTTTTGTAGAGACAGGATCTTACTAAGTTGCTCCGGCTGGTCTTGAATCGGGTGTGAGCCATAGCATTCAGCCAAAAACATCATTAATGATGGAGCTATGGTCTCAAAAGGTAGAGTTAAAAAAAAAAAAAACCCTAGTCCTAACTGTATTGAAGATACATGTAGTTTGCCCTCTGTTCAGATGCCAGAGCTTCAATATGCAATCATTTCCAACTACCTCACAGACTGCAAAATGCCTTTGTTCCAAAAAGAGCAACCCGGATCTCTCATTTCTGCACACCAGGCTGTCTGTCTGCGGATTATTACACAGTATTCCAGAGTGATGTGGCAGCATTTGAAGCTGTGCTTCAACCTGCCTGTCTTGACTTACTGCCCTCGTGACAGACAGTGAACACTCTAGTTATCTAACCACAGATACATTTACTGTTAATGGTCTGTGGTTAGCCACAGAAGTACATTACTTAACCAACATAGTAGCAAACAGAAATGCAGTTGTAGATCCTAATCTAAATGATTTTGAGCTTCACTCCTCATTTGTTGCCAGGTGGTGTAGAATCTCTAGAATTGGGAGAGACTGTACCCTTCCTTCCCGCTAAAGCAGAAGACAGCTGCTGTAATAACAGAAAGAGCCCTGGACGTCAAAACATGTGGAGTCCGACAAATCATTTAACACTAGACTCAATTTCCTCATCTGCACAATAGGGACAATGACCCTATTTCACAGGGCTGCTGAGAGGCTCAAATTTAAAGAGCTCTGTACAAAAACAGGAAAAATTGCAAAGTTACTGCAAGAGCCCCTGCTGTAAAATCATGTTAGTATCACCCAACCTCTGCTTTAACCTTCAGATGCGACTGAGGGAGTGTGCATTTTCTAAGGCAGGTGACTCCATGGCTGGGAAGTGTGAAGACTCTTTAACAATCTCAGCTGAAATCTGCCACTGGGCCTCTGTGCTCCTTCCTACCACATGGCCGCCTCCCTTCATGCTTTTCCCATCTTCCTGTAATCCATGCACTGCGGTTCACTTTCCAGCAACTGCTTAGATATGACACTTGAACACAAGTGTTAATGGAGTTGAACTAAAGCAAAAAAAAAAAAAAACAGGTTCAGTTCTGAACCTGCTCCTGGATCCATATCTGATGTCAGGACACAGTGTAAACCTTGTGGTTAGGAATTAGTTTTCTGATCAAAAGTACATTAGGTGAATTGAGAAATAATTACTCTGTATGTTTTACCTGGTGTTCTGCCTGTGTTGCATATTTGACTATGCATCGAACTGGTTTTCTAAGAATTTGCTTCTAACCAAACAGTAAAGTTATAATGTAGAAACCAGACTAAGAAGGCACTGATGTGTCAAGCTTCTTCCTCTTCATTCTCTATGGTCCTGTCCCTGCACTCACCAGGTACTGAGCTGACAACACCAGGATCCCAGATGTGCAGGACTTCCCTTCTGAAGGTCTTCTCTATCCATGCAGTGCAGCTGAGTGACCAGGTTGCTTAGATACCTCATCAGTGATTATAAGCAAGAGCAACACGCCATACAATTCACTTTCAGCGACCACAAGACTAAGAATATATTAACAAAATAAAATCCTGTGTTAATCCCTGCACCCCTAAAAAGACATGCTATATAGGTTGAGCTAAAAAGCTTTAAATAAAAATATTTAAGGATAGATCAACTTTCACACCACCTAGCAGGCTGATAATATCCTTGAAACCCTTGCTGCCAAATAACCTGAATTCGTTTGGAAGTTATGTTCTTATCAAATAGGTAACACTCACAAAATTTATGCCCACCTCTCCCAGCACACCCTCTCCTGGATCCTGAGTTTGCGGGGAGTACTGTTAAACAGACAGTCTGGGTGATAAGCAAATAGCCTGTGTGTCACAAGCTTAGAGCTAGCAGTCATTTTATTTGGATATTTTTAAATTTGTCAATAGGATAGAAACCCATTAGAAAATATTTTCAAAGGGAAATAGAAATAGAAATAATCAGCCCTTCGCCAGCCTGGGTAAGGCTGGCTGCCTGGTATCAAACCATGGTTGGGGATGGGCCAGGCATCACGCTACAGAGGAAAGGCTGAGATCCTGTCACAGACTTGCCCTTCTTCCTACTCATGTCTGTGATACACCTACTACCACAGAGGGAAGCCACCAGACAATGCTTCCTGACACTAAAGGCTACTTCAGTACTCAGATGAAAGCAAACACCTCTAACTTCTCTCTTCCCATCACTAGAATGCTAAGGACCAGTTCTTGTCTAAATCTCACATAGAGGACACTTCCAATGTGACTGTTTCTGCCTTGGCTATTCAACATAATGGAAACACTAACTTCTAAAATTACCAATACACCTTATTCGTGAAAAGAAAGAAGGGTAAAATTCCTGAGAACTCTGAACCACAGATGGGGAAAAGGCTATCCTATTTTTTTTTTTTTTTTGAGACAGAGTCTTATTACGTTGCCGTCGGTAGAGTACCATGGTGTCACAGCTCACAGCAACCTAAAACTCTTGGGCTTAAGCAATTCTCTTCCTTCAGCCTCCCAAGTAGCTGGGACTACAGGCACTCGCCACAACGCCTATCTATTTTTTGTTGCAGTTGCCATTGCTGTTTAGCTGTCCCAGTCGGGTTGGAACCCACCAGCCTTGGTGTATGTGGCTGGCCCTGTAACCACTGTGCTACAGATGCCAAGCCCACCCTATTATTATTAAGAGATGGGGTCTTGCTATATTGCCCAGGCTAGAATATAGTGGCTATCACAGGTCTGGTCATAACATATTAGAGCCTCAAACTCCTGGGCTTAAGCAGTCCTCCTACTTCAGCCTCTCAAGTAGCTGGTACTTCTGTGCCTGGCTTAATCCTATTTTTAAAAGAAAAATGTTCTGGTGGGAAAAGGTACTAAAAACTGTAATTGGCACTTTTACCACCCTTTACAGATCTAAAGTCTATGTTAACTCAGGAACAAAAATGTGTTATACAGGCTGTATACTCGTAAAGTATCATGTTTATTATGTTATAATAAGAGCATTGTTTGGACCATATCTAAACAGTTAATTGAGGAGTTATGATTTTAAACTTTTCTCTGCTCTCTTCTGTAGGTGTGAAGGACCAGGAAGATCCATACACCAGGTTTCCTTCCTCCTAAAGCCTACCCTGACCTCTCTCTGGACTTGAGCCTTGTAACTAGACTCTGCAAGTCCACACCCCCTCCCCCAGGTGATCCCATCAGCTTCGGAGGCCTCAACCAAGGCCTACACCGATAACTCCTCACCTGAAATCAGTAGTCCAGAACCCTCTCAAGCGCCAGGCTTTGCTCCATTCTGGACCCCTTCCTCTGCAGATCCTGATAGGTATGCATGTATGTACACGTGTGTGTGAATAGGACACATGAAGCTCAATGAATCATCTTGCCTCCACTCCTCTTCCCATGCTCCCTTACCCTTATGAACACCTCACTGTACAGACAGCCACTCATTTGAATCCTGGAGTATCCTTGACTAATTCCCTATTTCTTACCCTCAACATCAAATCAATCATCAAATCCTAATAATTATGGATTCCTCCTTTGTCACCTCCTTGGTCTGGCCCTGGTCATTGTTCTCTGAACTCCTGCACCAGCCTCAACTGGTCTACCCGGCAACATCTCACCCATCCGCTTTCCATCCTCACCGTGTCAGGGTGATCTTTCTAAAACACAAATTCAATCATCTCACAACCCTGTTTAAATCCTGTAGCAGACAGCCATCATCCTTGGGATAAAACACTCATTTAGCACCTGGGATCTGGTCTCTGTTTACTTCTTCAGCCCCATCTTGTACCACACCTCACCCACAGCTCCTATACTCCAGCACTACTGAACTTGTGGTTAGGTATATAGGAGTAGTGTGCAAACACTGCACACTTGCTCCTGCTTCTAAGCCTTTTCCAAGCCACTCCATCTTCATGAAACACTTTTCCCTTCTTCTTTACCTGGCGCACTACTACTTTTACCCTTTCTAGCTCACCTCACTGTTGTTTCCTTTAGGAAACACCTCTCACCACCACTACCAGAACACAAGCTGGGCTGGGGCTCTTCCTACATGCCAGCAGAGCACCCCTCTGCCTACCATCATCACAGCACTTACTGGAATGTTTTACTGGGCCTTTCTCCATCAGACTGCAAGCTCTTTGCAATCAGGGACTGTGCCTTTCATTTTGGTATCCTCAGCACCTAGCACATTACCAGGCATGGAGTCGACCCTCAAGAAATGTGCTGAATGAGTATCTGGTTCTAACACTCAACAGAAGCAGTCCTAAAAGTACAGACCCCTGAGAGTCCCTGAGACCCCTTCAGAAAGTCCATGAAGTCAAAACTGTCTCATAATAATACAAAGATACTTTGTGTTATTCCTTGTTGCTGTGTTGGGACACTTGCACAAATGATGCAAAAGGAATACTGGTGACACTGCTGGTGTTAGCACCAATCAAGGCAGTGGCATGAAGTCACTGTGCCCTTCACTGACTGCCACCTACAGCAAAAATGCCAAGTTCATGTACAATAGGTATGCCTTTGATGAAGCTGTACAAATACTAATTTTATTAAAGTTCAACCCTTGAGTGTGTATCTCTTTATAAAGCACTTTTTGCTGCACATTAAGTACATCGCTTGTTGCAAAGCTGAGCACTATGCAACTGAGTGGTGAGCTTCTTTTCAGGGAACATCATTTTCACTCAAAAGAACTGATGCACACACCAGGGTTATCAGACCTGAGTGTTCTATAATCATTTTCTCAAAGATGAATGTAGTGAGGCTGTCACTCCAAGAAAAACAACTGATAGTGTTTGGTGCCAAGGATAAAACTTGAGCTTTCCAGGAAAAAAAAAAAAGGTCAGAAAACTTGTGAACCTCTGTGAGCCTGACAGTTCCTAATACCTAAAGAGTTTCTTGATGCCATTGAGGGAGACATTAACTTGTGTGATCTTTTTGATAACTATGTAAAGAAATTACATCTATTTGGAAGATCTGTGTAACTAGGTGAATCAATGTTTCTCAAGTAACCAGAGAATAATGCTATACAATCAAACACAGGGAAAGAGTCGTTCAAATGCAAGGCAGATCAAAAGAGTTGAGAACCGCTGACCTCTGTGCCAAACCAAAGGACCAGGAGCAGAAGTATGTCACTTACATACATCTCCATTCAAATGGATTCCTTCCTCTTCTTAGGTATTGGCTGTGTGCCCGATTAGCTAGAAAAGTATTTTGTACTTATGTCTGACAGTTGCACCTATTTGGAAGATCTGTGTAACTAGGTGAATTAATGTTTCTCAAGTAACCAGAGAATAATGCTATAAAATCAAACATAGGGGAAGAGCCATTTGGAAAGTCTGAACACAGATCTGAATACAGATCTTCCATATAGGTACGACTGTCAGACACAAGTACAAGACACTTTTCTAGCTAATGGGTGATATCTAAGAAAAGGAAGAGTCCATTTGAGACTTTCCTCATTTCAAATGAAACATACAACTTTCGAAGTTGGACCAAACTGAAAGGCAATATGGGTCAGAAGAAACCTGTGGACCAGGAATCATAGGAACTGTCACCTGGGTCCCCCAGTGAGCTGTGGAGAGCCTCCAGCCAGACTCTAAGCTGTTAGTGTCTTTGTTCTGGCTAAATACAGATTGTTATTGTTGGAATCAAACTGAATACAAGCAAAAGTACTTCCAGTTGATCTCTCCCGAGGGTAGCCCAGGGTACATCTCTGGGTTCACCTGACAGCATCTGGTGTCAATAATAATCCCCCAAAGGGAAGGATTCTGTTGATAAAAGTCAATGGAACAAATAAAAAAATGAGAAACAAAATGGAAAGGCTAAAATAAAGAAAAGTAAAAAAATGTTTAAACATCTAAGCTATGAATATCAGCAGTTATCGTAAAGGAAATACTTGCTTCACAAGACTCTCCACATTCTTACCACAACAGATTTCTTTTTTTTTAAATTTGGATCATTTTATGCTTTTCAAAATTTTAACTTTATTCAAATTAATACGAGGGTACAATATTTAGGTTACACTGTCTCACTTCTACTAAAGTTCCATTTGTAGATGAGCCCATGACCCGGGGGCATGTCATACACCCTCACAACGTGCACAGTAGGTGAGATTCCCCTTCTCGGAGCCACCCCTTACAGCTGAGTAGAGCACAAAATGTTTATCTTATAAGCCTCTCTACAGCAGAATCAAGGCCAGTATCACTAACATGATTTATCTTTCAAGTTATAAAGAAGACAAACAAGAAATATCACAAACACCCTAAAAATTTCCTTAGCTTACAAAAACCTAACTAAGAGTAATTCAGAAATTTTCCTCCATTGATCACTTATGAGTTATTTTACTAATCTCCAATTCTGACATCAATAAAGCTGCTTTTCCAGACCGCACAAGTATTACAAGGTGCTGCTACAATTTGGCTATCTAAAATAAATATCTATTCATCTTCATTTTACCAAAGACAAATAAAAATAAACTATTGTTTGTAGAAGAAAAAGAGATCAATTACAATTTTCTCTAAAATAAATCAATATTAGCCCTGACATAGGGGGAATAAGGTTATTGTACTAAGGTGTGCAGTTCTCAGAAACAAAGCCTCACAGATCACAGTTTTAGGTCAGGGGGAAATTCAAGTTCGCAAATACCAAAACGACTAGGCAATGCTCAAACCATGAGCTACGGGCTCCACAGAAAGGCTATGAAATCAAACAAACCAAATGGAAGACTGGTTTCGCCCCTCCCTAGCTGTGTGATCTTTAGCAACTCACTTTGCTTTCCTGAGCCTTAGCCTTTTCATCTGTAAACCAGAGGTAACCCCACCTCCAAGGATTGTTGCAATAAACAGCATATACACCAGCACGGTGCTTGACACAAGAGCACTATGTCAAGGAGCTTGTTTCTGCTGGAATAATGACCACTGAGACCCACATGCACAATGGCCATCCTGCACTAGAGGTGCAGTCTGTGGCCTAGGAAAGGATATCTTCTTGACTGTGCACTAACTGGTTGGTTCGGGGTGGGATTCCCTGGATGGGAAGGGGCCTCAACAGCCTCTGCTGAGCTATGAGGCAAGTCTCTGACAGTTCTGTAAAATAGCTTTAACTCAAATTTTAAACACAATCCATTATATAATCCATTATTTATTTTATAGTTTTATGACCTGTTAATTTTAAAAATACTTTATAATAAAATATATTCCTTTGACCTTCCTTTTAGCCCTGAATTTTCTTACGTTCTTTATATCTCTAGGTTTCTTTAAAAAAGGACAGTAGCTCTGCGTTGCCCTTTCATCTTTCAGTGTTTGATACAAGAACTGTGTCAGCTCTCCGAAGTTATAGGAACATGAAAACACTGTTGAAGGATATAGAGTGGCAAATGCATGGATCTTCTTGCCTGTTTTAGATCTTGGACTTGCCTTGTGCAGGCCCTTGAAGCTTTCTGCTCAGAAAGGTCTCCAGGCAGGCACCGTATGCTCTGGGCTGCCAACCCAGACACCAGCAACCTCCTGGCAGATGTGAAAGGGATTCTTGGGGCAGGTTTTCCAGGACATAAAAATAAATATTCTGTTCCTCTGAATTCCATTTTAGTTGATGAAATCACTGATAAACAGTTATTGATTGAGATTAGTGTAATGAACTGCAAAGTTAACCATCCTCTTAGCATCCCTATAGTTTTTAATAGACACGTTATGTTTGTCAGTCCTGAGAATCTACCAGATGATCTTTTCTACTACCAAACCACTATAAAAATGTATACGCTGGGGTATTTGAATTTTTGCCTCGAAGATAATTATATATATATATTAAAAAAACCTAAGCAACTGTTTTATTTTTTTCCCTAAATCAAAAGCCAGTACTTCTCTTGCATGAGATTATCCTTTGTTACTCCCTTACTGAAAAACACAAAATGGACAGGGTTGGTATTTCAAACCATACAAAACTGGTTCAGCCATACCTATAATCCTCAGCATAACAAGATTAATCATCTTTCCTCAAGAAAGGTAGCTAAGATTTCTGGGCCAAACAGGATACTTCATTTTAAAGGCAGCACCCAATTTATTCAGCTTTAAGGAGAAAGCTGTGGAGCTGACAGAGTGAGGAACAGATTTTTTGGCAGAGTAAGTTAGAGAGCCTTTAGTTTATGGTCCCTCTGTTGTTAGCAATGCATCAGCAAAGAGAAGGATTACACTTAGAAACCTTGTATCTGTTCACTTGCTTTTAAAACCATGCAAGAATGTTTAGCTAAAGAAAAGCAAATTGTAACAAAGCAGTGGGTAACTGAGATACTAGTCACTGGGAACTCCAAACCAACTATTCAACTATTTGGAGGCTCTATTCAAAGGTTTATATTATTTCCTTGACCCTTGCAACTTTCAGCAACCCTGCAGAGAAGGCTGCATCCCTCTCCCTACCTCCAGCCTCTTCCAACCTCCCTAAATCTTGACACTCTGAGCCTCTTTAGTATGGAGGAAACCTCAGAGCCAGACAAATTGTAGAGCCAATTGTATAGGCAGGGAAGCAGGACAATGCTTGCTGGGAGGTGCATTATGCAACGGACAAAGGGTCACAGAGAGGTTTACAGCGGGGTAGAAATTCTGACAAACACCTCAGTGCTCTATGGTTTGTCCAAAGGCAGATGGCTTGTGAATCAATATTTCAGCTTCAAAAAAAAAGAATGATCACCTGGATATGGCCTAGTATCTACATTTGGGGGTTTAGGTTAGAAAACATTCGTTTGGCTGACTTTCTTCTTCAGTCAGTGTCCAGCTATTTTGGTATCCTAAAGACACAGTTTGGTGAATGCCCTCAGTCAGGCGCACATATGCCACGGTTCCTGAGGAAGAGGCAGAGGGATGCAACAGCTGCCAGGTCACCACCACGGTGTCAGCAGGCCTAAACCCCCAAAGTAAAAGCAACACATCCCTCCACCATAGAAACCCCAAAAAACATTTACTGTTCACGTATGAAGTCAGGCAATGCACAGTACTCGACCATGCGAATACAATACACAGGCCGTGCTCCTGAGGACGCTGGACAGCAGAAGACAGAAGTTGACCCTAAAATAACGCAGGTTTGAGTTGTACAGACGCATATACAGGTGTATTTTCTTCCACCTTCGGCACCCACGAGACAGCAAGACCCACCCCTCCACTTCCTCCTCTTCTCAGTCCACTCAGCGTAAAGGCAAGAAGGACCAAGACCTCTATGATGACCTACTTCTACTTACTGAATAGGAAATATATTTCTTCCTCCTTATGATTTTCACATTTTCTTCCTTTTCTCCAGCTTACTTTATTGTTAAGAATATAGTATATAATACATGTAGCATACAAAATACAGCATGTGTTAATTGTTTATGTTATTGGTAATGCTTCCGGTCACCAATAGGCTATTAGTAGTTAAATTCTTGGATTCTGAACTGCGTGGGACTGGGACCAGGTCAATGACTGTAACCCCTGTTAATCATATATGAGGTAAACTCCATAAGAGATGGAAAAATTGCTATGGGGGATCTTAACAGACATGTCTGGAGGGAGGCATATAGAAAGAAGGTTGAGAAATACTTCACCATAGGATCAGACAGAGAATTTTTTTTGTTGTTGAGACAGTGTCTTACTTTATGGCCCTCAGTTGAGTGCCGTGGCATCACACAGCTCACAGCAACCTCCACCTCCAGGGCTTAGGTGATTCTCTCACTTTAGCCTCCCGAGTAGCTGGGACTACAGGCGCCTGCCACAACGCCCAGCTATTTTTTTATTGCAGTTTGGCCAGGGCCAGTTTTGAACCCGCCACCCTTGGGATATGGGGCCGGCGCCCTGCCCACTGAGCCACAGGTGCCGCCCAGACAGAGAGTTTTCTTTTTAATTAAAAAATAATTGTAGGCTCAGCGCCTGTAGCTCAGCAGCTAGGGTGCCAGCCACATACATCGGAGCTAGCGGGTTCACACACAGCCCAGTCTTGCCAAACAACAATGGCAACTACAACCAAAAAATAGCTGGGTGTTGTAGTGGGCGCCTGTAATCCCAGTTACTTGGGAGGCTGAGGCAAGAGAATTATGTAAGCCCAAGAGTTTGAGGTGGCTGTGAGCTGTGATGCCACAGTACTTTACCCAGGATGACAGCTTGAGACTCGGTCTCCAAAAAAAAAAAATAATTTTTTTTTTTTTTTTTGTAGAGACAGAGTCTCACTCTATAACCCTTGGTAGAGTGCTGTGGAGTCACAGCTCAC
>CAUYRH010061203.1:0-17009 GCA_963574655.1 Perodicticus potto | reverse complement strand
AGACAGAGCCTCAAGCTGTCACCCTGGGTAGAGTGCCGTGGCATCACAGCTCACAGCAACCTCTAATTCCCAGGCTCAAGCGAGTCTCTTGCCTCTGCCTCCCAAGTAGCTGGGACTACAGGAGCCTGCCACAACGCCAGGCCATTTTTTGATTGCAGCCGTCATTGCTGTTTGGTGGGCCCGGGCTGGATTCGAACCCGCCAGCTCAGGTGTACGTGGCTGGCGCCTTAGCCCGTTGAGCCACAGGCACCGAGCCAGGGCCAGGTTTGAACCCACCACCCTCAGTATATGGGGCTGGCGCCCTGCCCACTGAGCCACAGGCGCCACCCAATGCCTGGCTATTTTTGAGATGAGGTCTCACTCTGGCTCAAACTGGTCTCGAACCTGTGAGCTCAAGCAATTCACCTACCTTGGTCTCCCAGAGTGCTAGGATTATAGGCGTGAACCACTGTCCCTGGCCCCTTGTTATTCTCATTTTAAAGATGAGGAAGGGAAAGCATAGGGTAACTTTCCCACAGCCAAAGACACTGCCTAAGTCCACCCTTCCGGTCCTATACTCTCACTGGATAAAGACACCCCAACTCCACCAACTTCCTCCTAAGTTCCCTAGTCCCTCAGACCTCAGGACCCTTGCCCACACTGGGCTGACATACTTTTTTCAACCTTTCACCACCCCAGCCCCCTGCTTCTCACTTTTCATGCTGGGGCTCCAAGGTCACTTCCAGAGGAGAGCCCCTGTGTTATGTTCCCTCACAATGGGCAGCCAACAAGACTGTGCATTCCCGTACATCCATGAGGACAGGAAATGTTACCTGTCCCCATCAGGACCTCAAGCACCTTGAGCACTGCTACACACACAAGTGCTCATTGAACATCTGCTGGCTGAATGAGTAAGTGACTGAATAAACAAATGACAAGGTAGCAGAGCCAGGATTCAAGTAAAGATTGTCCTAACTCCATCTACTGGCTTTATTGCAACAAGGAGTGTTCACTTGACCTCAGGGTCCCTCCAGTCCCTGTCCCCACCCTACCTGTCTTGAGACTAGCAAAGAGAAGCCACTCTGCCAGGATTTGTGACAAACAAAGTCCATAACTACTGATAACAAACCACCTGCCTCCTGCCTCCCATTCTTCCCCTAGACACCCTGGCTGCCCATGGAGCCTGCCTTGGCTGGCCTCCATCCCTGCTCGTCTTGCCTCCTCTGGAGTTTGTTCCCTCCCTCCCTGCTACATCCTACTCAGTCCCTAGCTGGGCAGCCCAGTGACATCACCTTCTACCACCTGGCCTAACCTCAACGGCAGGTGAAAGGAAAGGCCTCAGGGGGCCACAAAGTTCCCACCCCCACCTTCCCTAAAATCTACAGCTTATCAGTACATGGTGTGAGGAAGATCCAAGCAACCAATGAGGCATCAGTTCAAGCCCCTTCCCCATCTATCTATTGTGGGGTGCAGCTGAGCTGCCTATAACGTACCACCAGTTTCTCTGCAGTCCTTCTACCTGCCTCACAACTATACCCTTCCCTTGAAGCAATGGTGCCCTATCCTCAACTTGAGGAATCAGAGTCAGTCCCTAAAATCTTTGACAAATCCAGGCCCCAGCATGTACTTTGCAAAGGCACTCACATCCCCACCCATCTAAGGTCTGAAGCTTCCCAGCATGGCAGGGTTTCCTCAATGTCCCAGTGCAGCCTCCTCTGCCCCTTGGTTCTTGGAGCTCTTCCTTTCTCAGCTCCCATTTAGGAGTGGGGAATACTTGCAGGGCTCCCCTGAAATTTCACCACATCAATAGGAATCCAGCTCCCACTCTGGTCTACCTGAATCCTTCCTTCTCTGGAGTTCAGAGCATCCTGCAAGTCAACACAGGGTCCCAACAGGAACCCTGACTCCTTCCTGTCAGCCTGACCTTGGGGAAATAGCTGAGGCATGAGTCATGAGGTTACTGGACAGGATAGACAAAAGGTCAACACCCTACACCCCCACACCCAGTTCCCAAACCTCTGCATCCTGCCCTCTGTACACCTGCCTTAGGATCTGAGGCTGCCCTGTCCCCACCTAGAGATGGTGAGAAGGGGATCTTAGCAACCCCTCCACAATACCCTTCCACCCAGCCCTGGGTCTCCCCATGATAACACCATGGCCCTGTCCTGTCCCAGGAATGGGCTGCAACCGGAGAACTGGAGAAGGCACCCCCCCCACACCCAGAGGCAAGCCCAGCAGGTTTTTCAGGTCTGCCCTTCTGACACTACAGTCAAGAAAGAAATTCCTAGCAGTAATGACTGTTTACAACCAAGACACCTCACCTGGGTGGCACCCCAACACTATAGGGGGGAATTTCCACATCCTGCCACTATTGAAACAAATACAGACTCTCAATGTATGGACTATCACCTCCTTCCCTGGAAACTTCCACCGGCCACTTCTTCCACTCTAGTGAACAAATGGAGGGTGGGCAGGCAGGTGCCTAGGCAATGATTTTTCTTTCTTTTTTTTTTTTTTAGAGACAGAGTCTCACTCTGTCACCCTGGGTAGAGTGTCACGGTACCATCATAACTCACAATAACCTCAAACTCAAGCTATCCTCTTACCTCAGCCTCCCAAGTAGCTGGGACTACAGGCGCCTTAGTAGAGATAGGGTCTTGCACTTGCTCAGGCTAATCTGGAACTCTTGAGCTTAAGCAATCTACCTGCCTAGGCCTCCCAAAGTGCTAGGATTACAGGTGTGAACTACAGCACCAGGCCAGGGCAATAATTTTTCAATAGCCCAGTCTGGCCTTTCCTAGTGGCTGGGCCCTGGGTTGTGGAAGGGTAGAGACTACTCTTGGGGGAGTATAAAGGAGAAGAAGTTGTAGGGTGGAGTAGGGAAGGGGGGAATCATGCTTCTTTCTCCCGCCCCTCATCTATTTCTGGAATGGCTTTGTGCCAGGAAAGGAAATTGAACATTTTGGGCTTCTCCCCTCTACTCAGACCCTCCTTCCTTGCTGTACCCCACCTGCCCTGCCTCACATCGTTGACACACCTCTACCATAGACCTGGCTCGCTCCCTAATGGAACGGTAGCACATTCCACCCCAGTCCCCCAGTGCTCTCCTCTGCCCCCATACCCTTGGGCCCACTGCTCTCAAGTGCTCACCAATACCAAAGAGTACTGTGGGGCAGCCTCAGGTACCTCAAAAAAAATAGTTGTCTCGACCAGGCCCTGGCTCCGGCTGGTAATGGCAGTGAGCAGCAGTGGCAGATGCCTTGGCCTCCTCCCACTAGGTAATGACCCAGCCTACCTGGCCAGGAACTGGGCCGGCCCACACCTTTTAACCCTTGCCTACCTGCCACCAGGCTAGGGACACCCGTGGGGGCAGTCTTAAGGCCAGGTCCCTTCAGGGTGCCTATCAGGGCAAAGGAGAGTATGGAACTCTCTCCTCACCCCCACAGAATTAGCAGAGAACTGGGGATAAAGAGCTAAGAGTTGTAGGAGTAGCAGCTGCCTCGCTTGCTGCCCCAATTTCCAAAGGATTAGATCCTTCCCACCTATGGGCATCATCTCAGAGCTGAGGGGAGGGGGGGCCAGGGGAACTGTGAGACATACAGTTGTGTCTCTTAGCAGGGTACCACATTCCTGAGGCCCCTACCTTTTCATACTGGGGCAAGGTGGAGGTTGAATAAGGTGTCCCAGCAATTCCCACTCTCACTGGGGTAATAATTTCCCAAGTTGAGAACAGGAAGTCAACCTTTCCAAGGAGAGGCCAGGTATCAAGACCCTACTACCTTCTGCAGCTAGAGAAGAAATAATCCCAATAAACCAACCATAATTTATGCCCTACAAAACACTCGTGTGCTTTAACCCCTCTTGGTCCTCACAAACCTGGGCAGATGGTACAGGCTCAGCCTCCTCATAGTCATTTTATAGATGTGGAAGCTGAGGCAGGGAGAGGTGAAGAGACCTGATTCAGATCACAGTGGCACAACAGCAAGTAGAATCAAGACTGGAGGAGCTAGGTCCTGAGATGGAGGCAAACAGTGGGCTACACCTGCAAGGAGGAGGAGGAAGGAAGGAAGGGCTCATGCTTCTTCATATCCATGCTGGCCTCCTCCATTCTCCACAGACATTTCTGGCCAAGAGTCGGGCTTCATGCAGACAAGGAAATTGAGAGCTCTGAGTCCCTACAGAGTCCTGTTTTCCCCCACAACACCACCTGTGCTCTGGGCCTATGCCGGCACACAGCACACATCCTGTGCTCCATTTGGGACCATCTGCTCTGTGACCTCAGGGCCCAAGCTCCACCTCGGCCCTGCTGCAGCCCAAGTGAAGATGTGAAAAAACAGAGTGAGGAAAGCTAGCTTCCCCCACACTTGGAGGATGGGCCAAGCCTAGAAAGAGGCTCCCTCAGTATCACAATGCCCCAAACATATGCTAAGGCAGCTTCTTGGGCATCCCAGCCCACCTTTCTCCTGTGCATGAGATTTCCAGCATGGAACACAAAGGCCTCTTTCATCATCCTCCCTCTTTCCCCTACTTCACTGCCCAGGGTTGGTGGAGGTGATTAGTGGCAAGGTGAGCAGCTGGGTGTCAGTGGGGAGAGTCCTCTCAGCCATGGCCTCTCCCACCTCTTGGAGGCCACTAAGGACGTTGGGAAGAGGGATGTTTCTAAAATTTGAGCCAAGAGGGACAAGAGGTCTCGGCGCCTGTAGCACAGTGGTTACGGTGCCAGCCACATACACCAAGCGGGGAGGGTTCAAACTCAGCCAAGGCCAGCTAAACAACTGCAACAAAAAAATAGCCGGGCATTGTGGCAGGTTCCTGTAGTCCCAGCTACTTGGGAGGCTGAGGCAAGAGAATCACTTAAACCCAAGAGTTTGAGGTTGCTGTGAGCTGTGACACCACAGCATTCTACCAAGGGTGACAAATTGAGACTCTGTCTCAAAAACAAAAATAGAAAAAAATAGAGCGGCTCATCGAGTAGGGCCCCGGCCCCATATACCAAAGGTGGTAGGTTCAAACCTGGCCTCAGCCGAACTGCAAAAACAGAAAAATAACCAGGCTTTGTGGCAGGCGCCTATAGTCCCAGCTACTCAGGAGCCTGAGGCAAGAGAATCGCCTAAGCCCAGGAGTTTGAGGTTGCTGTGAGCTGTGTGACGCCATAGCACTCTACTGAGGGTGATAAAGTTAAACTCTGTCTCTACAAAAAAAAAAAAAAAAAAAAACATAAAAAATTATTGCAAGGCCAAATAATTGTAATTCCAGCACTCTGGGAGGTCAAGGCTGGTGGATTACCTGAGCTCACAGGTTTGAGAGCAACCTGAGCCAAAGCAAGACCCCATCTCTTTAAAAAAAAAAAAAAAAAAAAAAAAGCCCCATCACTAAAAAAAAAATAAAAATAGCCAGGCATTGTGGCAGGTGCCTGTAGTCCCAGCTACTCGGGAGGCTGAGGCAAGAGGATCTCCTGAGCCCAGGAGTTTGAGGTTGTTGTGAGCTATGACTCCCCGGGACCCTACCCAGGGCAACCAAGTGAGACTCCATCTCAATAAATAAATAAATAAATAAAAGCAAGGAAAACATAGCACATCATTAATAGCTGCTAGTAACAGCAATAAGAAACTCCCCCAGAGGTGGGCTGGTATGGGAGTCAGAATGAAAGCGCAGGTAACTGGATCACCTGGGTTAGGCAGACAAGTCCCACAGAGTTACCCAGACACATAATTACCCTGGTCCCCAACTTTTAACAGCCAACCTCTAAGACAACCCAACGTCTAGTACCCACCCAAGCCAAATCCTGAGCCTCATATGGCCCTGCAAGACTAGTAAATTCCTGAGCCTGGGATTCAACTCAGCTCTGCCACTTACTGGCTATTGGACAAATCACTTAACCTGTGTGCCTCAATGTCCTCATAAATAAAATGGAGATGGGGCGGTGCCCATAGCTCAGTGGGTAGGGAGCTGGCCACATATATCAGGGCTGGTGGGTTCAAACCCAGCCCCAGCCTGCTAAAAAGAAACAAAAAAGCTGAGCGTTGTGGTGGGAATCCATAGTCCCAGCTACTTGGGAGGCTGAGGCAAGAGAGTCACTTAAGCCTAAATGTTAGATATTACTATGAGATGTGACGCCACGGCACTCCACTGAGGGCGACACAGTGAGACTGTCTCAATTAAAAAAAAAATAGGGCGGAGCCTGTAGCTCAGTGAGTAGGGCGAGGCCCCATACAGAGGTGGCGGGTTCAAACCCAGCCCCGGCCAAAACAAAAGGGTGGCGCCTGTGGCTCAGTGAGTAGGGCGCCGGCCTCATATACCCAAGGTGGCGGGTTCAAACCTGGCCTCGCCGAACTGCAAAAAAACAAAAAACTAGCCGGGCATTGTGGCGGGCGCCTGTAATCCCAGCTACTCAGGAGGCTGAGGCAAGAGAATCGCATAAGCCCAGGAGTTGGAGGTTGCTGTGAGCTATGTGACACCACGGCACCCCACCAAGGGTGATAAAGTGAGACTCTGTCTCTATGAAAACTAAATAAAATAAGAAGAAGAAAAAGAAGAAATAAATATAATAAAATAGCTGGGTGCCTGTAGCTCAATGGTCAGGGCACTGGCCACATGCACGAGGGCTGGTGGGTTCAAACCCAGCCCAAGTCTGCTAAAACAACAACAAAGTTTTTTTAAAATTAAAAAAATAAAAATAGGCTCGGTGCCTGTGGCTCAACAGGCTAAGGCACCAGCCACGTACACCTGAGCTGGCGGGTTCGAATCCAGCCCGGGCCCGCCAAACAACAATGACGGCTGCAACCAAGAAATGGCTGGGCGTTGTGGCGAGCACCTGTAGTCCCCGCTACCTGGGAGGCGGAGGCAAGAGACTAGCTTGAGCCCAGGAATTGGAGGTTGCTGTGAGCTGTGATGCCATAGCCTCTATCCAGGGTGACAGCTTGAGGCTCTGTCTCAAAATAAATAAATAAATAAATAAAAATAAATAAAAATAGGGTGTCGCCTGTAGCTCATCGAGTAGGGCGCTAGCCCCATATACCAAAAGTGGCGGGTTCAAACTTGGCCTCAGCAGAACAGCAAAACAGAAAAACAGCCGGGCCATTGTGGCGGGCGCCTGTAGTCCCAGCTACTCAGCAGGCTGAGGCAAGAGAATCGCCTAAGCCCAGGAGTTGGATGTTGCTGTGAGCTGTGTGACACTACGGCACTCTACCGAGGGCGAAAAAGTGAGACTCTGTCTCTACAAAATAAATAAATAAAATAAAATAAAATAAAATAAAATAGAGATGATGGTAACGAGGGTGGCGGGTTTGAACCTGGCCACAGCCAAACCACAACAAAAAATAGCCGGGCGTTATGGCAGGCGCCTGTAGTCCCAGCTACTTGGGAGGCTGAGGCAAGAGAATCGCCTAAGCCCAGGAGTTGGAGATTGCTGTGAGCTGTGATGCCACAGCACTCTACTGAGGGCAGAAAAAGTGAGACTCTGTCTCTCAAAAAAAAAAAAGATAATAATAATAATAATCAAATAGAAGCTGAATGTAGTGGCTCATGCCTGTAATCCCAGCACTCTGGGAGGCCAAGGCAGGAGGATTCTTTGAGCTCTGGAGTTTGAGACCATTCAGAGCAAAGTGAGATCCCATCTCCACTAAAATTAGAAAAATTAGCTGGGCATTGTGGCTTGTACCTGTAATCCCAGCTACTTGGGAGGCAGAGGCAGAAGGATCTCTTGAGCCAAAGAGCTTGAGGTTGCTGTGGCTATGAAGCCAGGGCACGCTACCCAGGGGAACAGACTGTGTCTCAGAAAAAAAAAATACAGCGGCTAGGGCACCAGCCACATACACTGGAGCTAGTGCGTTTGAACCCAGCCTGGGCCTACCAAACAACAATGACAACTACAACCAAAAAATAGCAGGACGTTGTGATCCGTGCCTGTAGTCCCAGTTACTTGGGAGGCTGAGGCAAGAGAATCACTTAAGCCCAAGAGTTTGAGGTTGCTGTGAGCTGTGACACCATGGCACTCTACCCAGGATGACATAGTTAGACTCTGTCTCAAAAAAAAACCAAAATAGGCTCAGCACCTATAGCTCAGCGGCTAGGGCGCTAGCGACATACAACAAAGTTGGCAAGTCCAAATCCAGCCCAGGCCTGCCAAGCAACAATGACAATTACAACCAAAAAATAGCCAGGCGTTGTGGCAGGCACCTGTAGTCCCAGCTACTTGGGAGGCTGAGGCAAGAGAATCACTGAAGCCCAAGAGTTTGAGGTTGCTGTGAGCTTTGACGCCACAGCACTCTACCCAGGGCGACAGCTTGAGACTCTGCCTAAACAAACAAACAAACAAAAAAAAAACTAAAAGTATTCAGATATAGCTTTGAAACAAGCCTGCATCCCTCAACCTCAAAACCCTCCCTACTTGCTATCTAGACACAGACAGAACCCTCCATACTCCTCGAATATGACATAATTTGAAACAGAACTGTTTTCCTTCATTATCCAACCTCTTCCCTGTTCAAAATAAAAAATGCATGAACCAAACACATTCAGATAAATTGTCTGAATTCTATCCAAATGCAGGAACTGAATGGATTTAGTTTTTTTTTTTTTTTCTTTTTGAGACAGAGCCTCAAGCTGTCACCCTGGGTAGAGCACTGTGGCATCGCAGCTCACAGCAACCTCCAATTCCTGGGCTCAAGCGAGTCTCCTGCCTCCGCCTCCCAAGTAGCTGGGACTATAGGCGCCCGCCACAATGCCCAGCCATTTTTTTTGGTTGCAGCCGTCATTGTTTGGTGGGCCCGGGCTGGATTCGAACCCGCCAGCTCAGGTGTACGTGGCTGGCTCCTTTAGCCCGTTGAGGAACAGGCACCGAGCCAATTTAGATATATTTTTGAGGTAAAACAGGTATCATTCACGCTTGAACTTCCCTACTCACCAGGTAAAATATAGAAAGGTAGAATATTTACACAACAGGGCACCCTTACTATCCCCACTCTTGCCCCTGGAGTTCAGGAAAGTTAATGGATTTGGATATACTTTTGAGTAAGAGTCATTATTCCTCATTATGTGAACTTTCCCTATATAAAATAAGAAAACAAATTATCTTCAGATAAACTTTTTATGTTTCGCTGTCTAAACTTCCAGAATTCTCCCTTCCAGAACTCAGGTACCAGCTCGGCACCTGTGGCTCAACGGGCTAAGGCACCAGGAACATACACCTGGGCTGGCGGGTTCGAATCCAGCCCAGGCCCACCAAACAACAATGACGGCTGCAACCAAAAAATGGCCGGGCGTTGTGGCGGGCGCCTGTAGTCCCAGCTACCTGGAAGGCGGAGGCAGGAGACTTGCTTGAGCCCAGGATTGGAGGTTGCTGTGAGCTGTGATGCCACAGCACTCTATCCAGGGTGACAGCTTGAGGTTCTGTCTCAAAAAAAAAACAGAACTCAGGTACCAAACACTAAGGAATTCTGTGTTGAAACAGAAAGGAATTCTGTGTTGTTGTTCATAGGCTTGGATAAATGTTTAGGATAAATAAGATGAGTCTGGTATCTTATTATTCAAACTCACTCCACTCTAGGATAAATTCAGGAACAAAACATAATTGAATAACACTTTACCTCCTCATTATCGAGATTCTCCCCACCCATCCTCAGAATCAAGGAGATTGAGACAACAAGGGAACCTTACATTATTGTCGTCGTTATTGTTACTACTACTAGATGAGCCTGATTCTAACATCCAGTGACCACCTGCCTGCCCCTGACCAATCCCCAGAGGTGGGGTGGACTTAACATCATGATTTTCATTGCTTACTTTGGAGAGAAAAGAGGAAAAATCCCTGTCCTGTCCCTTCCCCCCTCTACTTAAGTCCTGAAGCCTCTGACCTAGAACAGACTTTGTTTCAAACCAGAAAAACAAGGGATCATGGCTGAGTACTGTGGCTTCCAACTATAATCCTGGCACTCTGAAAGGTTGAGGCTGAAGGATTGCCTGAGGTCAGGAGCTCAGACCAGGCTGAGCAAGAGCGAGACCTCATCTCTACTAAAAATAGAAAAATGGGCTTGGCACTTGTGGCTCAAGGGGCTAAGGCACCGGCCACGTACACCTGAGCTGGCAGGTTCTAATCCAGCCCGGGCCGCCAAACCACAACGGTGGCTGCAACCAAAAAAAAAAATGGCCGGGCATTGTGGCCGGCGCCTGTAGTCCCAGCTACTTGGGAGGCGGAGGCAGGAGACTCGCTTGAGCCTAGGAATTGGAGGTTACTGTGAGCTGTGATGCCACAGCACTCTATCCAGGGTGACAGATTGAGGCTCTGTCTCAAAAAAAAAAAAGAAAGAAAAAGAAAAATGAGCTGGGTATATATAGTGGTACACACTATATAGTCCTAGCTACTCAGGAGGCTGAGGTAGGAGGATTGCTTGAGTGAAGGGGTTTGAGGTTGCAGTGAACTATAGCAACGACATCACTGCACTCTACCGAGGGCAACAAAATAAGACTCTGTCTCAAAACAATAAAAAAGGAATCATGAACCCAGGATCAAGACAAAGCAATAAGGGTAACATGACCTAGAAGATTCATATACACCTCCTGGATCCCCCATCCCTTCACACCAAGGCTGGAAACATGACCCAGACCTCCCAGACTCACAGAAAATCAATGAATAATTTAGGTTATTCTTCCACACTTGGGAAGGACAGGAGGCATAGGAACAGTTCCATGCCCTCCTAGGGCAGGAAGAGAAATGCAAGCTGTATGGGAGAATCACTAGGGTGGAGGTGGGGGAAATCACATTTGAAAACCCCATCAGCCACATACGGTATGCAAGGCTGCTTGCTCTTGCTAAGAGAAGTATATAGGATGTATTTCAGAAGCCCTGGGAACAGCAGAACCTCCAGTTCAGGGGCAGGGTAAAACAAGACTCCTATCTTAGAAAGGTTGGGAAGTGGGTATTAGGAAAGAGGGAAGGTCTGAACAGGGTAGAAGGGCATGGAAAGGGTTGAACAGGGACCTGGGGTTGGGATGGGAAGAAGGGACAAAACAGGAAGGAGAGTAGGAAACAAGACAGAATCAGACTCAGAATGAAGATGGTGATGGGGCAAGAAAAGAGGGAAAATCCTGACAGGGTTGGGCGCAGGGACAGGGCAGGAGACAGAAGAGGATGTTTAAGGGTGATGAGCCAGGACAGTGATCAAGAGTCAGGACCAGATGGGGAGAAAGTACAGAAGTCAGAGATCAGGAAACAGGACAATTGAATGAGACTGAGGTTAGAGGGACACCACAAGACTAGAAGAGAGTCACAGATTAGACAGAAGTTTAGGAAACAGGTCAAGTTCTAGGGCAGAAACTGGGCTCTGTGTTGGGCCATAAGGTCAGGGCAAGATGATTCAGAGATAAGGCAGGATCAAGCCAAGATCTGGGGGCAAGCCAAGGATCCGACAGAACTGGATGGGGGTTTGGGGTCGGGACTGGGTTTAGGGGGACAAAACAAAACTGGTTAAGAATCACACCAGGCCAGAATGTGATTACTTCAAGGGTCAAACGAAAAGGTTCTGAGGCCAAGGTTTAAAAGAGATGTAGAAAGGTCTGACAGGGTCAGGGGTAAGGCCACGGGGTCAGAGGTCGCGAGTGCTTGCGCAGGTACGTCCCCGCTGGTGTTTCTGGGCCCTCACCCCACCCTGTTCCCTATCCGCTTCCTCCCCGGGAGCGGATAGTTACTCACCGACTGTTTGGTACCTCGCCTCACCGCGGCGTAGGCGGGGTCGGTGTAGACCTGCAGGGGTAGTGGGCGCGCCCCTCCCTCACTGCGCCCTGCTCCTCCCCGGGCGCGTGCCTATTCCCCTTCCGCGCCCTGCCCGCGGGCTACGTTTGGCTGCGCGACCGTCAGCCGTCAGCCGTGGGGGCCAGACGGGGAGCGCGGGGAAGGTGGGAAAGGAGCGCCGGTCCTGCCGCGAGCGGTGAACCCCAGCCCCTCACCTTTAACTCCTGTCGGTCTGCTCCCGGCAGCACTGCCACCTCCGCCGCCGAGCCGAGCCTGTGGTGGGGGTGAGGGGACAAGGGGGCGGGGCGCGAGACCACGGCAGCGGCGGAGGCGAAGTGCGCAGGCGCCAGCACGGGTCTTCGATTTTCTTGCCCTGGGAGCGCCAGGCGTGAACTAGCTGGCAGCGCGTGCGCACACGCTTTCTCGAGGGCGGTGGAGCCCTCTTTCGCCAAGGCCACGCCTCCTCAGTGAGCAGAGTGGCGCCCCTCACCCCAAGTCAACCTCCACGGGCTCCGGAGCAGTATCCCCGACTGCTCTCTGTACACTGTTGCCACACCTCTAAACTCTGACAACTACTTTCTGTGTTGTACTTCGAATACGCCCCAAACCACCTTCCATCACCCCCCAAAGTACGTGTATATCCCCAAGCAACACCACCAGTCCACCTTCCATGGCCATCCAAGCAGCACCAATACACCACTATTAATCTCTAAGCTGTACTTCAATTAAACTATATTGATTCCAAGCTATACTCCTAAATTGCCCTCCTTGGGCATCAAAATTGCTCCCCAAAAGATGATCCACAGACCCCTCCCACTAGACCAAACCACTCCATCAAATCTCCAAATCACTCTGCATTTACCTCTGAATTTCAACCTCCAAACCACTTTCCAGCGGCTGGGTGTGTCGGCTCATACCTGTTATCCTAACACTCTGGGAGACCTATCCGGGAAGATCCCTTGAGCTCAGGAGTTTCAGGCTAGTCAGAGCAAAGCAAGATCCCATCTCTACTAAAAATAGAAAAATTAGCTGGGCATTGTGGCAGGCACCAGTAGAAATCCTAGCTTCTGAGGAGGCTGAGGCAGGAGAGTCGCTTGAAACTTGGCCTTTGAGTTTGCCATGCTAGGCTGATGCCACAGCATTCCACCCTAGGCAACAGAGTAAGGCTGTCTCAAAAAACAAACAACAACAACCAAAAAAACCACCTTTCATCATCCTCCAAGTTGTAACCCCCAACTATTGTATGTCGATCCCATATTATACCCCCAATATCCATCATCCACAGACACCCAAGCTGTACCAATAAACTAACTTCCATAATGCTCAAGTTGTTCCCCCAAACCATCTTCAATTAGTCCTGAAACCATTAACCTCCAAACACTACTTCTAAATCACACTCCATCAAACCTCCAATATATACCCCAAACACCCTCGATTAACCACAAACCACTCTCTATGTACCCTTCAAACCACATTCTATTGATCCCAAAGTGGTTCTCCAAGAGCCCCCAACACCACTCTAAACATTTTCTTTTTTTTTTTTTTTTTGAGACAGAGCCTCAGGCCGTCACCCTGGGTAGAGTGCCGTGGCATCACAGCTCACAGCAACCTCCAATTCCTGGGCTTAAGCGAGTCTCTTTGCCTCTGCCTCCCAAGTAGCTGGGACTATAGGCGTTCGCCACAACGCCCAGCCATTTTTTGGTTGCAGCCATAATTGTTTGGCCGGCCCGGGCTGGATTCGAACCCACCAGCTCAGGTGTACGTGACTGGCGCCTTAGCCTGTTAAGCCACAGGCACTGAGCCAGCCACTCTAAACATTTTCAACTATCCTCAATGTGGGCTTCAATTGCACCTTAAAAAAATTTCAGTGGTCACCCTCTACCTCCCAACCATGTTCCATGGACCCCCCCCCTCCCACCAAACCAGCTTCCATTGATTTACCTCTCCTCCTGTCCCCACAAAACTCCCTTTTGACAGCTCCTATCTCAATCCCATATATTCCAACTACACTTTCTCTTGTCTCCCAGTTGCACCTCAAATCACCTTTGAAAACCCTCTATACCTCCAAACCACACTCCACTGACCCAAACTGCACCCTTCAAACCACTCTCCAACAATCCCCAACAATATACTTCAAAAACCACCAACCATCTTGCTGTAGTTACCCAGTTGAGCCCCCAAATCATACTCCCACAGTCCAAAATGTGTCCTCTAAACTCTCTAATTACTCTTACCTGCACTCAAATCAGTGATTTTTTTTTTTTTTTTTTGAGACAGAGTCTCACTATGCTGCACTGGGTAGAGTGCCAGTGGCTTCACAGCTCACAGCAACTTCCAACTCTTGGGCTTAAGAGATTCTCTTGCCTCAGCCTCCCAAGTAGCTGGGACTACAGGCGCCTGCCACAACAGCTGGCTATTTTTTGGTTGTAGTTGTAGTTGATGTTTGTCAGGCCGGGGCTGGATTCAAACCTGCCAGCTCTGGTATATGTGGCTGGCACCCTTAGCAGCTGAGCTACAGGCGCCAAGCTGCAGTTGTCACTGTTGTTTAGCAGTTCTGGGCCGGGCTCAAACCCTCCAGCCTCGGTGTATGTGACCAGCGCCCTACTCACTGAGCTATGGGCGCCGAGCCAAATCGGTGATTTTCTTTTTTTTTGTAGAGACAGAGTCTCACTCTATCGCACTCTACGCATCACACAGCTCACAGCAACCTCCAACTGGGCTTAGGCGATTCTCTTGCCTAAGCCTCCCCAGTAGCTAGGACAACGGGAGCCCGCCACAACGCCCGGCTATTTTTCTGTTTTGCAGTTCGGCGAGGCTGGGTTTGAACCCGTCACCTTTGGTATATGGGGCCGGCGCTCTACTCGATGAGCCACAGGCGCCGCACGAATTCGGTGATTTTCAACTGGTGTGCTACTGCACACTGGTCTGCCGTGAAGGATCTTAGGTGAAATTTTCTGAAGGTCGTGGATTATTTTCGAAAAAGTTCACAGGCAGCGCCTGTGTCTCAGCGAGTAGGGCACCGCCCCCCATATGCTGAGGGTGGCGAATTCAAATCCGACCCTGGCCAAACTGCAACAACAACAAAAAATATCCAGGCGTTGTGGCGGGCGCCTGTAGTCCCAGCTACTCGGGAGGCTGAGGCAAGAGAATCGCTTAAGCCCAGGAATTAGAGGTTGCTGTAAACTGTGACGCCACGGCATTCTACCAAGAGGGGAAAATAAAAAGTTCAAAGCCCAGTGAGTATATTCCTTTTTTAACCGCCCCCCCCCTTTTTTTTTTGCAGTTTTTGGCAGAGGATGGGTTTGAACCTGCCACCTCTGGTATATCGGGCCCGACACCCTTCTCCTTTGAGCCACAGGCGCCACCCTTAACCCCCTTTTTTGACCAACATCATTTAAGTGCGCCTCAGAAGTTTAACTATAGGCTCAAGTGTGACTAAGATTAAAAAAAAAAAAAGTTGAAAAACAGTTTGAGGGCGGTGCCTGCCTGTGGCTCAAAGGAGTAGGGCGCTGGCCCCATATATCGGAGGTGGCGGGTTCAAACCTGGCCCTGGCCAAAAAAAAAAAAACAGAGGTTGAGCAGTTTGTTTTGCACAATGTCGGAAATGGCTGAGCTGTGCAAACTGTACTAAGTGTGCAATCACCTGCAGCTGATGCTCGGCGAGGGTGACCTTCTGCAGAGGGACGTAGGCAGCCGGATCTAAGACCCAACCCTGTGTTCCTCCCTCCCGCAGCGGGGCCCGCAGCAGCTCGAGGAGGAAGGCCCAATGCAATGGAGGAGGAGGCAACACAGCTAATGAAGGAGCCAAAGGGGAAGCGAGGCCCGGCTAATGGGCCCAGCCCTGGGGAGCAGCCAGGCCAGCTCGCCGGCCCAGGCTTCGAGTGTGAGGACGAGGGCAAGGAGTTTGATGACTGTGAGGCTCTTGGGTTGGTAGTTTGGTCATGACTTACTCTTGCAAAATCACCTTTACTGGGAAACAAATATGAAAGCCACTTTTTTTTTTTTTTTTTTTTGTAATTGAGACAGACTCTCACTATGTCACCCTCGGTAGAGTGTCGTGGCATCACAGCTCACAACAACCTCCAACTCTTGGGCTTAAGCGATTCTCTTGCCTCAGTCTCCCAAGTAGCTGGGACTACAGGTGCCTGCCACAACACCTGGCTTTTATTTTTTGCAGTTGTCATTTTTATTTAGCTGACCCAGGCCAGGCTCAAACCTGCCAGCCTTGGTGTATGTGGCTGACACCCTACCCACTGAGCTACAGGTGCCACCCAGTGATCTTTTCTTAAAACAACTTGATTGAAATATAATCTATGTAGCATAAATTTACCAAAGTGTGGAACTATCATGGTAATCCAGTATTTTTTTTTTTTTTTTTTACAAAAAGAAGTCCAAAGTTTGTTAAAGCATACTATATTCCAAAGAAGGAAAAGGTTGTTTTTTTTCTTTTTTGAAAAGAATCTCCAGCTGTTGCCCTGGGTAGAGTGCTGTGGAGTCATAGCTCACAGCAAGCTCCAACTCGGGCTCAAGCAATCCTCTTGCCTCAGTTTCTCTATTTTTACTAGAGACAGGGTCTCACTCTGGCTCAGGCTGGTCTCAAACCTGTGAGCTCAGGCAATCCACCTGCCTCGGCCTCCCGAGTGCTGGGATTATATGTGGACTGCCTTCTATTTTTTTTTTTTTCTTTTGAGACAGCGCCTCAAGCTGTCACCCTGGATAGAGTGCTGGGGCATCACAGCTCACAGCAACCTCCAATTCCTGGGCTCTAGCATGTCTCTTGCCTCCGCCTCCCAAGTAGCTGGGACCACAGGCGCCCGCCACAACGCCCGACCATTTTTTGGTTGCTGCTGTCATTGTTTGTTTGGCAGGCCCGGGCTGGATTCGAACCCGCCAGCTCATCAGGTGTACGTGGCTGGTGCTTTAGCCCGTTGAGCCACAGGCGCTGAGCCAAAACTATACTTGATAGACCTCAAGCATACCCCTAAGTGCTTCCAATGACCCCCCCAACTCTACTCCTAAACCAACTGTATTAGAGTTCTGTGGCTGATGCAATTGCTTACCATAAACTTGGTGGCTCAAAACAGCATAAACTTATTCTTTCACGGCTTGGCGCCTGTGGCTCAACGGGCTAAGGCGCCAGGCACGTACACCTGAGCTGGCGGGTTCGAATCCAGCCCGGGCCCGCCAAACAACAATGATGGCTGCAACCAAAAAATGGCCGGGCATTGTGGTGGGCGCCTATAGTCCCAGCTACTTGGGAGGCAGAGGCAGGAGACTCGCTTGAGCCCAGGAATTGGAGATT